>CM059271.1:27673448-27693448 GCA_030347295.1 Setipinna tenuifilis
CAATGCAAGTGAATGTCACTCACAAACACTAACACTGCCACAACGTGGGTGGATATCAGTCATAAACAAGAACATTGCCCCAATGTAGGTGAATGTCAGTCTCAAACACACTAATGCCACACAATGCAGGTGGATTTCAGTGACAAACACAGTCATGGCCAGACAATGCAGGTGGATATCAGTCACGAACACATGTTGGCAGGGGTTTTAGTCGGCTCTCTGGTGGATTTCAGTGACAAACACAGTCATGCCACAGAATGCAGGTGGATTTCAGTGACAAACACAGTCATGGCCACACAATGCAGGTGGATGTCAGTCACAAACACATGTTGGCAGGGGTTTTAGTCGGCTCTTTGGCTCGCGATGTGTCTCCTCGCCTGGCTGCACTGATCGCTCGGCTGGCTGCTGCTGCCACCTGACCCCATCCTCCGGTCCTCTGGTCCATTCTGGGGGCCGCTCGCTGAGTGATTCTACTAAAAAAAAGAAAAGAAACGATAAAAAAACAGAAGAGTGTGTTGTGAGAAGAGTGGGTTGATGGTGTGAAAATGGCGACGGGAAGGGAAAGGACAGGATAGGACAGGACAGAGACGGAGAGTGAGAAAGAAAGAAAAAAAGAAAGAAAGAAAAAAAAAGAAAGAAAAAAAGTGTTAGTGGACGAATAGTGTAGGGAAGGGAAAGGACAGGACAGGACAGGATGGAGTGAGAGAAAGAAAGAAAAAAAGAAGGAAAGAAAGAAAGAAAGTGTTAGTGGACGGATAGGGTGGGAGTGGGGAGTGGGGGGCGGCAGCAGTTGGCGGTGGGCCAGAGGCCCTTGTGGACGGGGGCTTGTAGCCATCTCCCCCCCCCCCCCCCTCTGTCCCCCAACAGCCCCCCCGAGGAGATCCCGGCTGGATAAATGCAGTTCTGCCCAATTAAACTCCCCCTGTTCGCAGTCGCTGCCCTCGCTTTTGGGGTGTGTCCCTCAGGAGACGAGCAGAGAAGGTTAAGGCCCTGGAGCAAACGCAAACGTGAAGGTTCCCTTTTTCTCACTCTCCACTCTCTCTCTCTCTCTCTCTCTCTCTCTGTCTCTCTCTCTCTCTCTCTCTCTCTCTCTCTCTCTCTCTCCCCCACTCCCCACACACTCCCTTTCTTTTCAGAAGTGAAAGGAGGCAAGAATGAAAGACTTTTTTTGCTGTCTTTTTTCCTGAAGGATACAGAGAAGCAGACGGAGTTTAATAGGACAGAACAGAGAAAAATAGACAGCCATACGGCGGATCACAGCAGGGCCATATATTTACACACCGCCTCAGTCATCCTCCACGGAGCTTTTGAAATGAAGAGAGACACATGGAAGATGTGCTAAGTCAAAAAGGAGAGAGAGAGAGATGGCGAGAGGGAGAGAGAGAGATGGCGAGAGGGAGATGGTGAGAAGGAGAGAGAAAGAGAGAGAGAGATGGTGAGAGGGAGGGAGGGAGAGAGAGAGATGGTGAGAGGGAGGGAGAGAGAGAGAGAGATGGTGAGAGGGAGGGAGAGAAAGAGAGATGGCGAGAAGGAGGGAGGGAGAGAGAGAGAGAGATGGTGAGAGGGAGAGAGGGAGAGAGAGAGATGGTGAGAGGGAGGGAGAGAGGGAGAGAGAGAGATGGCGAGAGAGAGAGAGAGACATGGCAAGAGGGAGGGAAAGAGAGAGAGAAATTGACTAAAGACAGGAGAAAGACAATAAAGAGACAGAGGAGAGGGCAGAAAAATGTGAATGGGCCTCCTTCCTCCTTCCCGTCCGTTTGAGACACGAGGCCTCTGGAGCTCTCTATCTGGCTGACGGAGGAGCCTCCCTGGCGAAAAAAAAAAGAAAAGAAAAACCCCTACACTCATCTCATTAGTAATAGTTGCTTTTTGCCCTTGGGAGGCAAATTGCAAGTGATTGCACCTGCTCGTCGCCCAACATGCAAAGCAACCTGTGAATACCATAAAAACGGTTAGGCGGAAAAGCATAAATGCCACCCCCCCCTCCACTAACCCCTCCCCCGCCACACACACACACACACACACACATACACCCCATCCAACACACCAGCAACACAAATCATGCGGAAGTTGCAAGCTATTAGGCACACCGGGATCGGGACACAGGAAACCACGGCTCATTACAGCAGATTGCAAATGTCATTTTTTTGCGTCTCCTTCGCGGGACCACGGTGAAGTATGGCGTAGAAATTAATGCCAGATAGGCTCTAAATTTGAGTGCAAGCCAAGCAAGCCTGACCCACATCGTGTGTGATTAAATCATCGCTAAAGGTCCTCGGTAGAAGGTCACTCAAACTGCATTAAGACCGATTCCCTCAGCCTACACTCCACCACCACCCAACCCACCCCCCACCACTTATAGCCCCCCACCACCCATCGACTACCCCCAGTTGCACTTCCCCACCCCCCCAACTCCTTCACGACCCTCCTTCCATGACTCACCCTTTTCCCCACTCCCCCCTCCACCCAAAGGAATAAAAGTCATCCTTCATGGCGTTAATTTTCTTCCCTGTTCCATTCTGCAGATTGCCTCTTCGTGACTGATTATTTCACCAGGACGCCGCGCAAGCTGAATGCCTTCCGCTCCTTCGCCAGCGTGGAGCTGTTCCACTTCAGCGTGCCTGAGGACACCGTGGTGGCCGTCTGGAACCTCATTACCTTCAAGGAGCAGGGCGGCACGTTCGGAGACAGTTGCCCCGACCGCAATGTGACCGTGTAAGCAGCCGCCGAGTCCCTCCGAGAGTTTTGCACAGACACATACACACACTGTCACACACACATACACATGCACACATACACACACACACACGCACCCACACACACTGTCACACACGCACACTGTTACTCACACAGACACACTGTCACTCACACGCACACACACAGACACGCATACACACACACTGTCATGCAGACACACACACACACACACACACACACGCATGCATACACACACACAGTCATGCAGACACACACATACACATACTGTCACTCACACACACACACACACACACACACACACACACACACACACACACACTGTCATGCAGACACACACACATACACACACTGTCACTCACACACACACACACACACACACACACACACACACACTGTCACACACACGCACATATACATACATACACTGTCACTCACACACACACACAGACACACACACTGTCACACACGCACACATGCACACACACACACACACAAACACACTGTCACTCACATTTGCACACACACACACTGTCACGCACACGTACATACATGCAGCAAACACACACTATCACTCACACACATACACACACTGTCACAGACACACACACACACAAACACTGTCACTCAGACACACACACACACACACCCAAATGACAGTGTGGAGAAGAGGATAGAGAGTTACAGAACACGGTGTCTGTTTGGCGGATGCTGGGGTCTTTTTTTAAATAGCAACAGCAGCGAGCTGTGTGGATCTGTGAGCTGTGTGTGTCAGAGTTCTAAAAGGCTTTCCGTGCGACCCACCCAGTCCCTCCGAGAGTTTTTCACAGACACACAGACACACACATACATACACACGCTGTCACACACACGCATACACACTCCGTGCGACCCTGTTGTTTTGACCCTGTGGCTGGCGCTAATAAGCACCATGGCATTTCAGACAGGCGTGAGGCTCCCAGCTGCTATAAGCGGATGGCCACTCTCTGAAGCAGAGCCACAATTGACCAGAGACCCTGTTAAAATGCCCACACTGTGCACACAGCATAACAGCTATTTTTGTTTATTTTATTTTTTTTCTTTCTTTGCTTGTTTTCCAAGCAGAGACTCGGAGACAAGTTTACTGTGTGTTATCTTACTGGCAGCCTTTCCCTTATCCTATCTAACACTTCAGAATAAATGTGAAGGCATAGGCTGAAGCTGCTTTCCTCTCGTCAAGGCACTGCTATTGGATGTGAAAAATCAATTATTTTGGTGTAAACAGAATTCACGGCGCACTCTTCCCCACCATCTGTGGTACGCTGAGTGTAACGGACCTTTTTTGTGTAATTTGTAGGCAGAACACATTCTGTGCTACTACAACATGCATTAATTCATAACAAACCAATATAACACAGCAATAACTTATGACCGTCCAACAACTGGAAAATATTGACGAGAGCACAGTTTTGCATGCACAATTTTTTTTGATTAATGTTGTGCACTAAATTTGACTGCTGTGCTTTTTATTTTGTGGACAAAATAAACTCATTTCGTAGGCAAAAGTAATTCGGTCCACATAATAGATGTTTTTAAGACAACATGTACTGTTGACCATTTTGTACCTTTGAATATAATTTTTACAAATAGTACTGCCATATTATGAAAACTTGGAGGAAAGTTCTTTGGTCTCATATGTTGACTGAATCAATATCGAATGTTTGTAGGCAGCAATGTTTTGCTAAAATGCAAATTTGATTTTCAAAAGCTATATCACATAAGTTGCCAGGTTACAGAATGTGTTTTCCCAGCATAAGCAAAGCCTGCTTCAACTTTCTCGCTGCCCTGACCTCAACCGCTGTTTACAAACATTGTATTTCCCAGCAGCCTTTGCTGTTGTGGACAGACTGCATGTATGGATCGGAGACCTTTTGTGGCTGTAATACCCTTGCACACACACTCCCAGCAGAGTCATCACTGCCTTCAACTTACCATTGGACAGGCAACCTTTGTGCACACCTTTCATTGCAGTCACATGGCATGCAGTGTGTGTGTGTGTGTGTGTGTGTGTGTGTGTGTGTGTGTGTGTGTGTGTGCGCGTGCGTGCGTGTGTGCGACTGTGTCCTTGAGTTGCTAGGCAGTGGTTGAGGGAAATACTTTGGTGATTTGCTGTGTGCTGTGCTGCAAATGTGTGTGTGTGTGTGTGTGTGTGTTGTGTGTGTGTGTGTGTGTGTGTGTATGTGTCTGTGTCTGTGTCTGTGTATGTGTGTGTGTTAATGTGGGATGACATCTTAAGCATTGCTCCCATCTGTCTTCCCATGTGTCATCGATTTCTCCTGATGACTCAGATGACTTACAGTAGAGCACACAACACAAAAAGGAAGTGATTGCTGTCTGGTAATGCAGACTTGATGCAGAGCACATTACTTTGTCTGTGCTATCACAGAGATGGAGATCTAGTCTGCAGAAAGTAAAATCCCTGACAAATATTTGACCCAACCATTTTCTTTTTAACCGGCTGAGAACCCAAGTCGTCAGACAGGTGTATCAGTAAATGAATGAAATGACCTTAAAGTGCACAAGTTCAAGAGGAATACATGGGAGGGTTTTTTACTCTCTGACGGTGAGATCTCAAACACTGATGGTGCGCAGGTATCTGAGTCGGTGGGGGATGAGGCTGGAGTGTTTGACAAACATGATGTCGGGAGAGATGGAAGGAGGAGGATGGAGAAAAAGGAAAGCAAGAAAAAACAAACAGCCCATCTTTCACCCCGCTGCCCCCTACCCAGGGACAGAGGAGAACCCAAGTCATCAGACAGGTGTATCAGTAATAGAATGAAATCACCTTAAAGTGCACAAGTTCAAGAGGAATACATGGGAGGGTTTTTTACTCTCTGAAGGTGAGATCTCAAACACTGATGGTGCGCAGGTATCTGAGTCTGGGGGAGGGAGGGGGCCGGGAGGGCGGGGGGTGTTGGAGTGTTTGACAAACATGATGTCAGGAGAGATGGAAGGAAGAGGATGGAGAGAAAGGAAAGCAAGAAAAAACAAACAGCCCATCTTTCGCCCCACTGCCCGGCCCCCCGCGCCCCCACCCCCAGGGACAGAGGAGAAGAAGTGCTCCATAACTATTCAAGTTTTCGGGGAGGAGGTAACTTTTGCCCGGAGTGGAGTGTCAAGCGGGAGCGGGAGAGGGAGGGAGGGAGGGAGGAGAGGCTCAGGGGAAATATGTGAGCTGCGATAATTACGGCTTGTACTCACATGTCAGAGGCGCCTGAAGAGTAATGAAAAAATGTGTCTCCAGTGTTTAGATCGAGGAGAACAAATGACCTGCCTTCACTCGAAATATTGCAAAGCACTCAAGCTCACCTCCCCAAGGCTAAGAGAGAGAGTGTGGGGTGTGTGTGTGTGTGGGAAAGGGGGGGGTTGCTATTGGTTGCCGCATCAGGCTGGCATCGGCATCGACACCGCCTTGGCGCACTTAGATTTCTTACTCTCATAGCGAAATGCAAAAGTATTTATGTTGTAGGATCGCCTCTATATTTCCAGATGCAGTATATATCAGAAGGGGCCCATTGTGGGAAGAATGAGAGCCGCATGTAAACATTGATTTAAAGTCAGCAAACAATAGAGAAAGGCAAGCAGTGGTATTGTTTTGTTGAGTGAAAGCATTGGAAACATGGTGATTAGAACTGCAGTGAAAAGTTCTGGGGTTATTCTCGGTGCAGTTGGTGGGTGTGGGGTGGGGAATGGGGGGTAGGTGTGTGTGTGTGGGGGTGTGTGTGTGAGGGGGGGGCGGGTAGTCAGGCATAGATTCTGCATGGGGAATGAAACTCAATGTTTCCTTGACTTCACAAGGAAGAAAAAAAACAGAAGTGAAGCAGAGCGAAACGCTAAGCCGCTAATTTAAGGGGGCTCAGAAGGGGGTCGCTAGCAGATCACTCTCCTCTCCTCTCCCCTCTCTCCTCTCCTCTCCTCTCCTCTCTCCTCTCCTCTCCTCTCCTCTCCTCTCCTCTCCTCTCCTCTCCTCTCCTCTCCCCATTCTCCTCTCCTCATTCTCCTCTCCTCTCCCCTCCTCTCCTCTCCTCATTCTCCTCTCCTCTCTCTAAAACCCTCCAGAGCCCAGCGAAGCACCCCCCCCCCCACACACAACCACCACAACAACCCCCCCCAACACCCCTACCCACCAACCAACCAACCCACCATCACCCCATACCCCTACCACCAGCCCTCACCCTCCCTAGGAGATCACTCTTCTCTCCTCATTCTCCTCTCCTCTCTCTAAAACCCTCCAGAGCCCAGCCAAGCACCCCCCCACCCCTCCACACAACCACCACAACAACCCCCCCACCAACACCCCTACCCAGCAACCCCCTACCATACCCCTACCACCCGCCGTCACCCTCCCTAGCACATCACGCTCTTCTCTAAAACCCTCCAGAGCCCAGCCAAGAACCCCCACCCCTCCACAACCACCACAACAACCCCCCCAACCCTCCTACCCACCAACCCTCTACCACCCGCCATCACCCTCTCTAGCAGATCACGCTCTTCTCTAAAACTCTCCACCAACAGCCCCCCACCCACCCCATTCCCCCACAAAACAACCCCCCCACCCACCACCCGCCTTCTCCCTCCTTCACCCTCCATAGCAGATCACCCTCTACAACTCTCCACCAACTCTCCACCCTCCTCCTCCCGCCTCCACCCTCCTCCACCCTGCCCCCGGAGCAGAAGAGGCACTCTAAGAGGCAGAGGACGCGGGGAGGATAAGGAGCTGTGGGCGCGGGGAGCAGGAATTCATTTAGCTGATGCCACTGTCAGATAGGACGCAGGGGGCTCCACAGTGGCCGTGTGATTATGAAAGTGACCCACACACTGCTGCTGCTGCTGCTGCTGCTGCTGCCGGAGACAGAGATAGCGGATAGCGGAGCGGCGGGAACGCCGTGTGTGGGCGAGCAGGGCCCGCTTGACAGCCAAGGGCAGAGAGGGGCCAACGGATAACAGTCATGCGCCACTGCGTCCCCCCCACTCCCCTCCACGTCCACGTCCGCGGCCCCCAACCCCCCCCGCGGCGCCCCCCCCCCAGCCTTCACCCTCACCCCTGGATCAATAGCGTGCCGCTAGGCCAGCCATGACGATGCTCATTAGAGACAAAACAAGCTGGGAAGCCAAACACTTTTATCTCTCCCGAGGTAGCTAGGCAGCTAGAGACTCTCCTGAGTCAACAAGGGAAGGGAGGGGAAGGGCTCTTTTCTTTGGTTATTAGGCTAAATACACACTTTTAAAGGACACACATGAGCACACACATGTATACACACACACACACACGCATGCATGCACACACGCACATGCACACACACACACACACACACACACACACACACACACACACACACACACACACAATGTACAAACCCATACACACACACTATGTCTTAACTTAAATAAATCTAGTACAATGAAAAAAAGTCTTTATCTACATTTTTTTAACTTGCTAACAGAGGTAACCACAAGACAAATTGAGTAAATGAAGTGTAGTGACTGTCAATGGCTTAGTATTCAGCGTGCAGTGTGTTTGTGTTGCTGCTTACACACCAGGCTCACACAGGGGCTGATTACAGGTGCATTGTGCTGTATTCAAAATGGCCAATTAGGAGACCCGACTCAGTCAACCACAGTACGCCTGCTTTTAAAAACAAACACACACAAAAAAAACAAGCAAGCGGGAGAAGAGCAGCTTGTTGTCTTAAAGCACTCTAGTCTTTCGTCTGCATAATTATGGATCTCGGGGAAAAATAAACACATCAAGTGCGATTAGGATGTTACAGAACTTAAGCAGCGAAGGACGGGAGGAAGATTTTCCCTGATGGACTACTGAGCTCTGAGTGACCGACCTGATTACAGCCAGTCAGTTGGAATACAACACAGGGCCAATGCAAGGCCAATACAGGGACAATACAGGGCCAAAACAGGGCCAAAACAGAACCAAAACGGAGCCAAAACGGTTCACCCAGCCCACAGAGCCAATACAGGGCCAATACAGGACCAATACAGGGCCAATACAGGACCAAAACAGAGCCAACGCAGGGCCAAAACAGAGCCAACGCAGGGCCAAAACAGAGCCAAAACAGGGCCAATACGGGGACAATACAGGGCCAACACAGAACCAAAATAGAGCCAACACAGGGCTCCTGTCATACACAATGACTGTCATAGCCCCCAATTAGACCAGACACACCATTAGCAGAGTGCCAAGGTGTCAGTCCCTTCGAAAAATGCAAAAATCCCTGCCAAATATTTGATCTCAACCGTTTACTGGAAATCATCAAATTTCTCAAATCATCAGGCAGAAGGATTGGCTAATTAGTGAAATCACCTGTGTAAAGTGAACATGCAGAAGGAATACATGGCAGGGGTTTTCACTCCCTGAAGGCGAGATTGACACCTCTGGTACGTTGAGGTGCCTTTTTTTATTTTCGTTATTTTCAAATTACACAACACGTTTTGAGTGCAGTTTATGTGATAAGGGAGACTCACGTTTCAACTGCCTGCTAAGCCCTGAATGCTTCGACTTGAATAAAATTAAATTCCAAGCAGAATGTCAACATCACATGCTTTTTTTTAATGTCATTGTCCAAGTCAATATCAATACAAAAGACTCTAAAACCATCTTTCTGTCGATATCACTGGT
This sequence comes from Setipinna tenuifilis, assembly GCA_030347295.1. Taxonomy (NCBI): domain Eukaryota; kingdom Metazoa; phylum Chordata; class Actinopteri; order Clupeiformes; family Engraulidae; genus Setipinna; species Setipinna tenuifilis. Next base: position 27,682,837 of record CM059271.1, read on the forward strand.
AGGGATCTTTTTTTTTCTGTGTCCCGCACAAATGTTTTCAGCCTCTCACCCACAGTCAGAACAAGAGTGAATGCTGTTCACCAAATACATCATCGTTTTGAAACAAAAGCTGGCTGTCATACAGTACACTCATTTATGATCTGTTTACATAGCCAACACAAGGAAGTAAGGTGATTTTGGCTGTTGCATAGCAACGTCAAAAAGCACAGCAGGCGAATGGCATTCCGTGTGGTCCAGACAAAAAAAAAAAAGGCACTCTGGTGTACCTTTAGTTTTTCCAGCCTGCAAAATGCGTCCAGAGTGATCGCCACATGACTACCCTATGCAGCTTTTCAGTGCTTAGCACAGCTATCTGTGTTTCAGTGCTTCCTAGTGTTTCACACCCATTTGTGTTTCAGACAGTGCTTTACAGTGTTTCACACCCATTTGTGTTTCAGTGCTTCACAGTAATTCACTGCCATTTGTGTTTCAGTGCGTCAAAGTGTTCCACTGCCATTTGTGTTTCTGCATGACTCAGCCTCTCATTGGGAGGTGCTGTACTGTAGGTCGTGATGTAATCATGTAATCTGTGCTCCCTGGTGCTGCACATCCTTGCAGGGCTGCCCATGAAGGGGTGGGGGTGGGGGGTAAACCTAAAAAGCTTTTCGAGGCCCAGCCACCAGGGGGGCCAATAAAACGCTTTCCAGGGCCCAATCAATTGAAAACCATAGGGGTTTTTATTGGGGGGCAGGGGGCCCCAAATAATTGGACTGAGCCTTCTCTCTGGGCAGGCCCGCATCCTTGTGATGTTCTTGATGTCCGGTTCTTAATGTGCGGTCCAGTAGCACATGCTGCCGTTCAGACCGCAGTTTGGGTGCCACAGAACAGAGATGCGCTCTGGGTCTGGGTCTGTTTGGGTTGTGTACAGACACGAGATGCTTGATGGAATTAAATAGACGACACTCCGGCCTCATTAGTAACCCCCCCCCCCCTCTTCACTTCCTGCCCCCCGCGGCATTTGAGGGGAGGTGGGGGTGGGGGTGGGGAGAGGATAACGGTGGCTAATCACAAAACACTCACACGTTGTGAGAGCTCAGGGTTTCGGAAATCTGACTCGGGCTGAATTAATGACCGGCTTCTATTTATACTCCTCAAACCAACCCCTCACTCACCCCCCCACACTCCCTCCCTCCCACCCACACACTCCCACACACCCGCAGCTCTTCACAGAGAGTCCAAAGGCTTAATGGGCTTTGACCTTTCTTGGTTCGGGTGGCGTGGCGATCTCATGCCACACTGATTTGATTACCGCCATATCCATCTCCTCTCAAACAGGCTTGTCAGGAGCAGCACAGAGCAAGCACAGGAAAAAAAAAAACGGCACTTTGTGGAACAATAACGAATATGCGTTGGTCGCCTCGGTCAGACAGGCATAAAGTTAATGCGCTGTAATGTATACGGATGCGGAGATAATTGGATCATAACGGGCTGCTGCCTTTTTACATCAAGGACAACAGAGTGGGGGCAGGGAGGGCCTAGCGTTGGGGTGGGCTGGGGTTGGGGGGGTTTGGAGGGAGGGGGGGGGGGGGGGGGCTGGGTGGTTTCTATGTTTTTTGGGGAGACCCCACTGGGTCTGGCATGGGCATGGCCAAGGGTGCTGAAGAGGCTGTTCATCCGAGACCAGGGCCTGGTTGAGGGTGGTGTAGAGTGGGGTGGGGTGGAGTGGCGTGTGGGTAGGGGTGGGGTAGCGTGGCGTGTAGGATGGGGTGGGGTGTTGTGGCGCGTGGGGTAGTTTAGCAGATGTAGCAGAGGGCCTGGTTGAGGGTGGCGTAGGGTGGGGTGGTGTGTGGGGTGACGCGTGGGGTGGGGTAGCGTGGCGTGTAGGGTGGGGTGGGGTGCCGTGCCGCGTGGGGTGGGGTGGCGTGTAGGATGGGGTGGTGTGGGGTGGGGTGGCGTAGGGTGGGATAGCGTGGTGTGTAGGGTGGGGGGCAGCATGCTCCCCGGGAGACATGGGGGCTTAGCATTATGCAGGCAGTAATGCCTTTTTACACTTGTTGAGTGGCCCTGGCCTGACATGCATGAAATATATGCTGATCCCCCTTCTCCACAACATCATCCCCTCAGCGGCTGCCTGTGCACGCCCACACACACACACACACACACACGCACACATACATATACGCACACACACACACACACACACACATACACACACACACACACACACACATACACACACACACACACACACACACACACACACACATACACACACGCACACACACACACACACACACACACACACACACACTCAGCTCTTTCGGTAGAGTAAAAATCTAAAATTAAAAGGAGGCCTCAGCATTCTCCTTCAGCAAGGTTCCCCCTAACGGTCTGCCAGGGCTAAATTGTGCCTGGACCCGACCCGTGAGTACTTAGCATAATCTATCCTGTTTCCTCCTTTCCTGCCCTGCTCTTGTGGCTGAAGGCTTGCTCGTAAGCACCAGAGCGAGAGACCGAGGCTAAGCCCCACTACAGGACCAAATGGGTGGACAGCCTGGGCAGCAGATTGGAGGTGGTGGTGGTGGTGGATATAGTGGTGGTGGTGGTGGATATAGTGGTGGTGGTGGTGGTGGTGGTTATAGTGGTGGTGGTGTATAGTGTGGTGGTGGTGGATATAGTGGTGGTGGTGGTGGTGGATATAGTGGTGGTGGTGGTGGATATAGTGGTGGTGGTTGTGGATATAGTGGTGGTGGATATAGTGGTGGTGGTGGTGGATATAGTGGTGGTAGTGGTGATGGTGAATATGGTGGTGGTGGTGGATATAGTGGTGGTGGGGGTGGTGGATATAGTGGTGGTGGGGGTGGTGGTGGTGGATATAGTGGTGGTGGTGGTGGTGGTGGTGGATATAGTGGTGGTGGTGGTGGTGGATATAGTGGTGGATATGGTGGTGGTGGTGGTGGATATAGTGGTGGTGGATATAGTGGTGGTGGTGGATATAGTAGTGGTGGTAGTTGTTAGTTGCATGATACTCTACAAAGCCCCACTACAGGACCAAAAGGGGGAACAGCACGGGCAGCAGATTGGCGGTGGTGGTGGTAGTGATGGAGGTGGTGGGGGACTACCAGTGTGGTTCCCCCAGCCTAGCCTTCTAATCAGGCCCGGCATGCACAGCTGGTGCCAGCTCCCCCCTTGAGGCCTGCAGGGCTGGGCCGCCCCTTGGCCCAGAGTGTGGCCCAGGCCGCCAGCACAAGGAGGAAAGGAGTTCCAGGAAAGCAGTGCCTCTCATTTGTCTGGGTGTGTTTTGCAGCAGCTGATGAAGAAATTAAAACATGAAGAGTTAAGGGGTGTTCACACTGGAACGCTTTTTTCGCCTCCAAAATGCGAGAAGCGTCGTATAATGTAGTGCTCTAAATTCCAAGAGTCTAATAAGCGCTTTCTGGAGAGGTTACTGTTGCTAAGTTACATTCTGTCTTCCCCGGTCCTCCATTTTTATTTTTTTTCACTGTTGATATTTTAAATTCAGCTGTCTGTTCAGCGAGATACCCATTGTAGAAAAAGACGTGTTCCAAAATTTAAACAGATTTTAACTTTCAGCGCCTCGCATTTTTTTTCAGAAGCCTCGCTGTTCTTTCCGAGCGAGGCGCAGGCAGAGAAAGCAGCGGGGCGTGTCTCAACAGTCAGAGCTCTTGTCAGCCGCATTGTTCCATAGGAAAACAATTGAATTCAAGCGCCTGGCTGGCAGAGAGAAAAAAGCAGCACAGTGTGAACGGCCCCTTAGTCATTTTTTAGCTCTTCATTGTGAACTCTAAGTGTGTCTGATGGGAACTCCTCCCCTCTGCCCTCCTCCGAGAGCGAGTAGGGTAGCGATATTTTGAGGCTCTTACACACAGTTAGAGCAGGAGTGAATGCTGTTCTCCAAATACATCACAAGTGAAACAAAAAATGGCTGTCATACACTTATTTAATATCGGTTTACATAGCCACAACAAGGAGGTAAGGTGATTTTGGCTGTTGCATAGCAATGTTAAAAAGCACAGTGTGAACAGCCCCTTAGCTCTTCATTTTTTAGCTCTTCATTGTGAACTCTAAGCGGGCCTGATGGGTGCTCCTCCCCTCTGCCCCCCTCCCTGAGTCAATAGGGTAGCGATGTTTTGAGCCTCTTACACACAGTCTGAGCGAGAGTCAATGCTGTTCTCCAAATACATCACGTTTTGAAACAAAAGCTGTTTGGCATACACTCATTTACTATCTGTTTACGTAGCCAACACTAGGGAGTAAGGTGATCTTGGCTGTTGCATAACATAACATTGTTAAAAAGCACAGTGTGAACGGCCCCTTAGTCATTTTTTAGCTCTTCATTGTGAACTCTACGTGTGCCTGATGAAAGCTTCCCCCTATCAGCTCGCCTCCCATAGCCAGTAGGGTAGCGATGGTGCAGAGAGAGGAAGACAGGTGCTATGTTTGTGTCTCCTGTGATTGTCCTGGTTCAGCAAGAGAAAGGGAGGCTGCTTGACCAGACTATGTGATTTCCGAACTTCCCACCGTCACAAAAGGGATAGAGCTCATCAGAGCCACATCCTCCACATCCACATTACATTACATTACATTCCATAACATTCCATTCCATTCCATTCCATAACATTCCATTCCATTCCATTACATAACATTCCATTCCATTCCATTACGTTACATTTCACTTAGCAGATGCTTTTATTCAAAGCGACTAACAAAAGGCAATCCACATCGTTTTGCAGTGCAAGGTCACATCCAAGTATGAGGATAACAGAGTGTTGACCAGGTGGGGGGTGGGTGACTCAAAACAACGCTAAGAGTGACTTTCCCACCCTCTCCCCCAATAGCAGCTAAGACACGGTGGGCTGCGCCGTTGCTTGAGTTTGAGTTATTACCTGTCAAAGCATCTGGGCCCTCAGGTTAATGTGGCGCCGCCATGGAATTGCATTCCTCTTGTTTTTACCTGTTTAGGGAGGAGAAGAAGAAAAAGAAGAAAGACAAGAAAACACATAAGGTAAAGAATTGCAAAGACAAAAACAAAACATATAGAGAGTGCATCTGGTACATCAGAGCAACTAAAAGATGGCTGGAGACAGATTACACGAGCATCTGCTGATGCGTACTAGTTGATGGATTGACCTGTAGATGTGAAGGTAATGGAATGTGAATTAGAGTTCTTTTCTGCCCACTCCCCCTCTCTCTCTCTCCCTCTTTTTTTTCTCTTTTTTTTCTCTTTCTCTTTTTCTTCATTGCCCTTCCATTTACGGCACATTTGAGGAACACTCCGTGATTTAAAGTTGAGCAGAACTTTCAGCAGTAGTTTTTCTGCAGCATAAATTCATCCTTGCCAGCGACGCTCCATAGCACTGTCACCTTGTTGTATGCACCCTAGTATCGCCTTTGGTTATTACCCTCCCGCATGGAACATTAACTACTGCACAGCTATAGCAAATAAATAAACTGTAGGGCTGTGGGTTTTTTACAGGTTTTTTTTTTTTTTAAATATCTTCTCACTGAGGTGTTTTTTTATCCACTGTTGAGCTTGCAGGAGAGACAAACTGCCATGATCACAATGCAGCACAGTGAGCAAAAATAATTGCTTTTAGCGACGCACTGCTGAAAGACTTTCAAGGCATGTGATGTGTGGGAGCCTCAAAAAGAGTGTTTGCAGTTGAATAGTGAACTGAAGGCTGAGCATGTGTATGTGTGTGTGTGTGTGTGTGTGTGTGCGTGTGTGTGGATAAGTGTGTGTGTGTAGATAAGGTGTGTGTGTGGATGCATGTGTGGATGTGCGTGTGTGTGTATGTGTGTGAGACACAAAGACAGAGACACAAAGAGAGCGAGAGAGAGAGAGAGAGAGAGAGAGAGAGAGAGAGAGACACACACACACAGAACAGAACTGAGTTTCACTGATTTAAGTTAATTAATGTAAATATGAGATAAAAAATTTCAACAACAACATGAGGAGAACGCTTATATAAAATATCTTTCTGTTTGTGTGGTTGTCTGTCTTTCTATGTATTTCCCGTTCTTTGGTTATCAGCAACCATTAACGCAGACGACTTCATCTTTTGTTAGTGTATTGCTGAGTATCACCCATGATTTCCCACGCCAAAGACACAGTTACAAACACTTTGACGAAATATTTTGCAGCTCCTGACCTTCACAAGGAGGTGTGTAAACCACGTACAGACAATATGCACTCAGACACACTCCAAACACAGACATCATAAAACATATTAAGGGTCTTTACCTCAACAATATGGCAACTGATATTGAATGCAGCCTACAGTACAGTACCTGGTGCATGGAGCCAACTCGTTGCCTTAAATGACCGATTTTAAACATCGTCTACCAGTTTCACATTAAAGCTTTTGTTCCGAAACAGCTAATCAACAATTCAGTCACAATAAGCAATTTTTCCCATGCAAAGGCGGGCGGTAATGGATCTTGTTTGGGATCTTAATTGATGGGAGGGGACCCTCCTGCAGGCCTCTCTTATATCTGAAATTGTTTGCTGTTTGCTGTTTGTCGCTGGGTTTTGATTTATAGCCTCCGTAATGAGAAAAGTAACGTCATAATTCCAGAGCACTGGAGCTGAAACGCTGCCACACCGTGATGACCCTCGGCTCATTCTTCCTCACTCTTTCTCGTCCCGTTCCAAAAGATCATCCATCATCCCTCCTAGGAACTTTTACGAACTTTCCCGTGTGTCAAGTGCATCTGTCTTATTTATTTATTTATTTTTATTTATTTTTGTAAAACTGGAATGTGTTTCTGTTCTGCTCTCTCTCTCTCTGTCCCTATGTGGAAGTACATACAGTATGTCTATAAAGGTTGTCTGCTTATTCAGTGTCCCTTTACACCTCTGTTTGCTTATGTCCTCCTTTTTGTAAGTCGCTTTGGATAAAAGCGTCTGCCAAATGCAATGTAATGCAATGTAATGTAATGTAATGTAATGTAATGTTCTGTCTGTGTTGGCAGTTACTTCCGATCCGGAGCTCCGCCTGTGATCAACCCTCTGCAGACGCGTTTCCCGCGCGACACTGTCGTGCCCACGTCCTTCGCCGTCACTCTCACCTGGACGCTGCCCAACCGCACCACCGGCGTCTTCAACGTCACCAGCCCGTTGCCCGGCGACTGGTTCCTGGCGGCCCACCTGCCTAAGGATGAGGGAAAGATCTCTGTCAAGGTAACAGTCGTCTCCATCACGCTGAGTCAGCCATTTTGTGACAGCAGCCCAAAAAACTTTTTGCTGGGATTTGCATGCGGCGATGTGCAAGATTCGCTTACAGTGCAGTGCGGAGTGGAGTACACTTCCTGTGTGATTCACATCCTAAATGAGAGCTCTCAAAGTACCGTAGGGCACCTCATATCATCATTTTATCAATAAACTGCTTAATGTTTCTGGACTTGATGAACAGTTTTAATTAGATTTTGGGGGAAAAAAGCCATTTGAAAGTATGAAAATCATATAATACAACCATGAAAACGCACATATATTGATTTATTACCTAAAAGGAAGGATCGAGAGTGATGCGTAAATCAGAACAAGTAAAGGTACTGGCACATAATTGCTGCACTGGCTGTGTTATGTACAGTACAGTAGCTTCAGTAATTATCTCCTTTCACAGTTCAAAGGGAAACAGGTTCATTGTGCAGGTGCTGCTAAAGCGTTCCCATAATGCAATGCTGAATAGGAAATGAAGTGTGAAAGTCTCAGCTGAGCGCTGAGCGGGAGGAGAGGGGAGAGGGGAGAGAGGAGAGAGGAGGGAGGAGAGAGGAGGGAGGAGAGAGGAGAGAGGAGGGAGGAGAGAGGAGAGAGGAGAGAGAAGAGAGGAGAGAGACGCAACACGCTGGAGCTAGCACTAGTGCCAGGCAGGAGGCTGGGGGATTTGATAAGACTTGAAAAGGTCACTCCAAACTTTTCAAGCCCACCCACAGAGGATCCAGAGACCTTTACATGTGTGAGAGATCTCATTTGAGTCAGAATGAAAAACACAGCCGATGACTGTTTTTTTTTTTTTTTTTACAATTTTAATTCCAGGGCAGGAAAAACGGTGGCAGTACCGAAAGCGTTTTGCTTTTGAAAGAATTGCAATTACGCGGGTTGTTGCCAGGTCCCTCACGCATGGTGGGGCGTGTTTGAATTAAAACGAGTCAGCAAGTGCAAAATTAAGCCTTCGCAAATTGGTTCATGTGAGTGTGAGGCAAGAAATGGACACACACAGCAATATTTCCATAATATCTCTCTGAAAGTAAGCCTGGCAGTCGGGAGAAAAGAGAGACAACGAGATGTTTTTTTTTTTTTGGGAACAGAAGCCCAGTTGGAACCCTATTGGGATATTTCTCCCAAAAGAATAGTCACATGCAAATTGGCTGATAATGTCCCCATTTTCCCTCGGCAAACCAGTCGTGTTTTTGTACCCATACCCCCCCCCCCAGTATCACGAAATCTGCACGCAATCATTTCACGCGTCGTTGTATGTTTGCGCAAACCAAGAAAAAAAATCCCATTCCTAATACAAACTCCGCATTGATATTTATTGTCTCGTCCCACAGTGAGAGCTCCTACGGTGGCACAGCGCACATAGTTTTGCCGGCTGACTGTACCAGCAGTGCACCTAATAGAAGCATCAGCAGCTATGTGACAATCTCGCCCACGCAGACGCATCCCAGCAGGCAGTGCTGCGCCTTCTGTCTTCTATCTTCCACTCTCTCTCTCTCTCTCCCACTCTCTCTCTCTCTGTCTCTCTCTCTCTGTCTCTATCTCTCTCTGTCTCTCTCTCTCTCTCTGTCTCTATCTCTCTCTGTCTCTCTCTCCCTCTCTCTGTCTCTATCTCTATCTCTCTCCGTCTCTCTCTCTGTCTGTATGTCTCTTTCTCTCTGTCTTTGTCTGTGTCTCTCTGTCTCTGTGTCTCTCTCTGTCTCTATCTCTCTCTTTCCATCACACTCTCCCTCCCTCTCTCTCGTGCCCTCTGACTGTGTGTCTCTCTCTCGTTCCTTCTCTGAGATTACAATCTCCCAGTGACCGCCAGGTAGCTGTCTGATTGGACCGACATCAAATGCATGTTGTCCCATGGCTGCTTCTGATTTTCTTCCCACTTCTATCTCCCTCCCACCCACTTCCCACCACTCCTGCAGTTATTCTAAACGCAGACCGCATAATCACTTAGAACAAAAGAAACATCACTAATTGTGTGACTAAATAGACCAGCAAGCCTTGTAAACAAGAAACAAAAAGATGTTTTAGCCTGTAAGCCATTAGTTCACGAATGATCATAGCAGTAATACCTGGTGCCTGAAGACGGCAACATTACTCACATCATGTTGTTTGTGAAGGTCATACTTTAGGTCACACATATAAAGAATGGAAACACATGTTTACATATTCCACCAGTTTTGCCTACTAGCCCATAGAGTGCAAAAAATGAAAAAAAAAACATAAATAAATAAAAGAAATGATATGCCTTTCTGTGAGCACACAGTGAGATACACTTTGTAAAATGTTGTCCTTGTGGAGAGCACACAGCGCCATTGTCAGCCGTGAGGCAATTTACGAGAGTGCACAGTACATAACTGTTCAATCGCCGAACACAATACGTTTAATTTTCTGTGTGTTGTGTGTGTCCTTAAGGAAGTATGGTTGGCTGGTTAGGCCCGTGACCTGAAACTGTACTGTAACTCCATGGGTCTTTCATTTGTGCCTCCTTCACAAACAGAGAGAAATCTAAGAGGTTATTCTTTATTGCAGTCGAGCACTACAAATGACTCCCTTACACTCCCTCACACGCCTCACTCGAAGAAAAATAAAAAATAAATAATATTCTGTAGGAGTTATTTTATATCCTTGCACTGCAGGCAAATAGGCGAATGGTCCTATACAGTACTGTACATACTCCAGAAGACAAAGAAATCTGTGTATCTCTTTGTGTCTCTGTGTTTCGGCATGCTCTGCTGCTCCTAACAGCTTTGCCTCGCTCCCTCCGTGTATCCAATTAGACGTAGATTAGACATAGATACGGGTAGATACGGGAGGGGGGGGGTCGGCCTCAATCCTTCCCTGGATTCGGGGAAGTGGCAGCACCTGTGAATCCCAGCGGCTCCTGGCTGGCTTCTCCGAGAGGCAGTAATTGGTGTGGGTTTGGCTACCGCGACAGCCCACCCTGCCCCAGCCAAAGAACAAATAGCTTATTTATTAATGTCTGTTGCTCGCCTGCTGTGCCCCACTATTGCAGGCATGGAATACTAAAAAAATGTTTTGGGTTGGGAGGAGGACTTTGAAAGGTAGAGCAGGTCATGACAGTGTCGCATACCACCCCCCACCCCCCCTTCCTTCCTTGCATGTCTCCTGGGATGCCTGTCACAGCTCAAGGGGACCTTGTGCCCTCCAAACACATATAGCTTTGAAATGTCCAAAACCATCCCTGAAAATATTTTCTTTTTTTTCCTGGAAATGAACTAGTGGCACCATTTAAAGCCACCACAACCTTTTCAAATCTGCACAGCCTCCATATATCTCCCTGTCTTTCGCCTGTCACCAAGACCAGCTCGTCTTTCTCTCTCATTCTCTCTCACTCTCTCTGTCACACTCTTTTTCTCTCTCTTTTCCTCTCTCTCT
>CM059271.1:27695948-27698448 GCA_030347295.1 Setipinna tenuifilis
GTGCCAGAGATACCTGTGGGGGTCCGGCCGGCGAGCATGATGAATGTGTTGTCTTGTTCGGCGCGCGCCATCAAGCATGGCCATAATGCACCTCAGAGCCTCCACTGCAACACCAGTATCTGCGCTGGCAAAACAACAACACCACCCCCAGCCCCCCACCCCCGAAGCACACAAACAAACAATGTATCTTTATGCTGCCGCAGGAGCAACTGGTTATATTAACAGAGTTCATCTTCACCGTAATTCCTCAAAACAGTGTATATGGGCTATTAAGACAAAGCAGATCCTTGTGAATTGCCTGCACTTTCCTACAATCTCCATACTAACTCTTATTTTCTTTATCGACTTTATCGTCTGTGTGGAAAGGTGGGCATTTGTTTTGTGAATAGAAAGACCAATTCTGTTATTTTAAAAATAGACCTGTGCCAGCCAGTGTGTTCTACACATGCACCTACACAAAGGCCCTCTCATTGTGTGGGCATCAGAGGCCATTATCGCATGCAGCGCGAGGGCTCTGGCATAGCATGCAGATGGGGAGCCATGCTGGTCTGGTCTCCGCGCCTATTTCGAGCAAAGCGCTCGCAAACTTCACGACGAGAACTGCAATTACTCTCACTAGTTCACACAACGCTCGACTCAACGCTCGCTAAATTGGACACCAGCGAGGGGCGGCATTCCGCAGTCCTCGTACCCGAAACCGACTCCTTATACCCCCCTCCCCCACCCCCCCACCCCCCCACCCCACCCGTCTGCCCACTGGGCACCATCCACTCACCCACCCACTTCACATCCACAGTTGACGTGTGACTCACTGGCAGATGCAACAATCAAGCCATTCCAAGCGAAGGGCTTGGGAGGGAGTCGTTGTGCATTGAGCTGAAAAAATGTCAAGTCTCCGATACAGTGTGAGGAGTGGGCTGGTGTTTTGGTGGTTGTGTGTGTGTGTGTGTGTGTGTGTGTGTGTGAGTGTGTGTGTGTGTGTGTGTGTGTGTGACTGAAGCCGCCTCTTCTAACGCCAGCTGTGTCTGTGCTTTCTGTGCTCAGCCATGCACAAACAACAGATGGGGCTCCTTCTCCGATTTGTTATTTAATGGTGGCAAGAGTTCCACTTCCTATCCCCTCCTCATTATGTTGGCCTGCTTGATGGGAGCACGTCTCTGCTGCTGCTGCTGCTGCTGTGAACTATAAAAAAATCAGAGATGCCATCCTGTTTTCCAGCATAGATTACACTATCAGCAATCAGTCACCTTTTATTCCAGCAGCGCCATTACTTAGGCCATTTATTCAGAGTAGTTTACAAGTTAAAAGAGTCTGCAAGAGTTCTGGTGTGACCCAGCAGGTGGGCGCAAACTCACCCAAAAGCTCCTATAAAGTGTATAATCATAAAGAGATTGTAACAAGCCCCTATGGACCGCGGTGTCTGTGGTTAGGTTTAAAATAGGAGCGTCGTAAAAGCCCACAGGTCCGCACCGCGGTACAGTACGTGCCGACCGAATAGCTGGAGCACTTAAGGTCTGGGAAAGCGAAAGAGACGGAGACGGAGACGGAGAGAGCGTCGGTCTGGTCTCGTCTGGTCTGGGAGGCCGTGTGGTCTGGGGGCTATTTCCGTGGGAGCGGTGAGTGAGGTGAGCTGGGGGGGGGTAAGTGATTGCGAGATCTACTGCGTCTGGTGGTGGCGGGTGGCGGGCGGCGGTGGGCGGTGGGAAGACCGAGACAGCTAATCAAGATGAGAGCGGAGCGGCCGCCATACGCCGGGCGAGAGCGCGCAGGAGGTAATGAGGGATGCATGCGGCCCCGATGCTCTGCACAATGATATACCTGACCGCTGGAGCGCGACGGCGAAATAGATGGTTGATGGAGCCGTGACGAAATCACTGCTACGCCAATGTCCATTACAGCATTAAGGTACATGGAGGAATAGCGTGCCAATTTGGCCCCGCGCGCTGAATATTGATGGCTGCAATTAAACGTGTGGGCTCAGATGTGATTTGAATGGCAAATACTGGTGGCAAGTGAGTCCAAGGTCCCCTAGGGTTTGAGCTGAACATGAATAGGCTTGCGTGCATTGTACAGACTTTGCAGTGCTATGAGACGTTGTTGAGCAAAATGGATAAATGCTTATCAGAAATCATCAGATTTCAGGCAGAGCTGACACGATTGAAGTGATTGATTCAGCTACCCAGTGAAACTTGCCCTTAACTTCTAAGATCTATTTTCACACCAGTTGTACATTTTTCTCTCCTCTCTTGTTTGTCTTATTTGTTTGTTTCCACGTTTTCTTCTGAAACTGTTTCCCTTTGTACTAATAAAGTAATTAAGATCTAATTATCAGATAACCATTCAGGCAGTAAAATAAATTTTATAATTAGTAGCATACTCCTGTGGAGCCAATTAGATATTCATTTGTTGTTTCTTCCTGTCTGTTCTCCCCACCTCTCCTCCTCCTCTTCCTCCTCCTCCTCCTCCAAAAGTGCTTGCTCTCCTTTTCTTGTTGCTGTTG
>CM059271.1:27703448-27728448 GCA_030347295.1 Setipinna tenuifilis
AAAAGGTGTTTCTTTTTTCTCCTTTGAGACGTCCATTAGTGAGGTCTTAGTGACAGCACATGCATTGTGTACAGTGTGAAGGGAACGCAAGTGTGTGCGTGTGTGTGTTTGTGTGTGTGTTTGTGTGTGTGTGTGTGTGTGTGTGTGTGTGTGTGTGTGTGCGTGGGTGTGTGTGCAAGTGCGTGCATTGTGTACAGTGTGAAGGGAACGCAAGTGTGTGTGTGTGTGTGTGTGTGTGTGTGTGTGTGTGCAAGTGCGTGCATTGTGTACAGTGTGAGAGTGAACGCAAATGGATTCATCATTGATCATTGAGATCTTTATATGCATTTTTTTAATGCTGCTCTTACTTATACTAGTTTGCCCTTCAGTGGTACAAAGATCAAAAGAAAATTAGACAGCTCTTACATGTTGCATGCAGTACGTGACTAGATTATGGTGCTTTAATCAGCAATACAAATATTCCTTGATATAATGCTTCATGTTTTAATTACTCACACACTAAAGAGGCTATCATTTATAGTTGTTTACAGAAACCTGTTTTCAGAATAGCTGATAAACAGGTGTATTAAAGGAGACATCCTTAGACTTCAGTGTATACTAATTACAGTTTCCCTTGAAGGAGCATGGGTTTAAAATATCGCTAATGCTTCATTTAAAGGTGTCTACATAGGAGTGCCATGAGCAATGAGCATGTTATAAACATGACAAGACACATACTATGAACATTAATGACACTTCATTTCTGTTTATGACTGTTGTCATTAAGTGTTGTCATTAAAAACCTGAATGACACAGTCATGGAGTAAACATGAATGAAGAGTCATTTTTGTTCATGATATGTGTCATGTTATGTTTATAAAGTCACCCTTATGTAGACACCTTCAAATAATGTGTTACCAAAATATCATTATGCTACATACGGTATAAAATGTCCACTATAGCAGTGTTACTGTTGAGGTAATATATAGAGAGAGTGTAGGTGCAGTTTCTTCAATTCTTATATTATGACCAGTTCTTAGAGCTTAAGTCCATGACGCGAGACTCGTTGTAAAATTCAAACCTTTTACTGAAGGAAAACTTTCACACTACAGAAATAAAAACGGTAAAATCAAACTAAAATGGGCTTCATTGTTTTCACATAACGTTCTTGCCTCGCCTCGTTCTCGTCTCGGTCTCGGTCAAAGACTGCTGCGCTCTGACCTTTTCCGTCACTCCAACAGCCTTTATACATCGAGAGACGTCATACATCTTTTTCTAAAATCAAGAAATATTACACTCCAGAAAGTAACACTACTAAATAAGCAAGAGTAAAAACTAAACATTACCACTGAACAATATTAAATAATATTCAATTTGTCCATTATGGCTCTAACAGAGAGCATATAGAGAGTATATTCAGGGGAGTATATAGTGTTTGATGGTGTTTGCAAGAAAGTTGCTTCATACTCTCCCAGTTTTAATTAGCAGCTGTTGCCGAATGGATCTACGTACACCGGATGATTGTGGTTTAATCACTTGCGAGATGAAACTAATGAAGAATAAAATATGAAAAGGCTTGTATCAAACAAATGTGAGGTAAATCACCTTGTTGTTTCTCCTCAGGGCAGATTAGAAGAGTAAAATAACCTTTTTCGTGTAAACCACTCTCACCGCTGATTACGTAAACACATCCGATCGGCCTTTGATTGCATATTTGATGTGTTCTGTTGTTCACCATGAACAATCAGCCATGAAAGTGCAAACTGCATTAATTAGCTGGGCGATTGAAAATGCAGATAGGAGTGCAATTAGCCCTGTCTGCCTGTGCCGCTAACATTGAGTTGTCTGGCCTTAACTGAGGGGGGAAAAAAACCCCAAAACAAAACAAAACAAAGCATGAGTGGATGAGTAAATCAGATAGCTCTCTTTTGTTTTTCGTTGTGAAAATAATTAAGCGTAGCGGAGACAATGGCGGTACTGTGTGAGTACCTGTCTCTCCATAGGAGGCTGGCAGGCTGCTTTGCTCTGCTCTGCTCTGCGCAGTGTTCAGTGTTCAGTGTTCAGTGTCTCCCTTGAGCTCTGATGCAAATCTGATGGAGCAACTGTCTGCAGTCGTCGCCAAAAACAACACCACTTTGTTTTTATATTTCCCTCCGCCCTGTATGAGGTTGTTGTTGTTGTTGTTGTTGTCAAGGTGGTGGCCGTTGATTGAGACATTTTTTTCTCACTTAAATTGGTGCCCCCCCCCCCCTTCACACACACACGCACACACACACACACACACACACACACACACACACACACACACTGTAGACTATCACTAAAAGGAGTCTTAGTGCATAGCCCAATTATCGACGTACTTTCATCCGAAAAAGACAGTCCCAAGCTCCAGGGAAATATCCACGTGTGAATATATATTCACCCGTCACTGACTTCTCTGCATTCCCACATTAAGGCAGGATATCCTAACCCATATCCTCGCCATACCTTGACAGCAGCTCACCCAATTAGCCAGTGTGTGTGTATGTATGTGTGTGTATGTGCGTGTGTGCATGTGTGTGTGTGTGTCTGTGTATGTATGTCTGTGTGTGTTTGTGTACGTGTGTATGTGGATGCCCGAATATCTCCAGTAAAACAAGCATTGACTTATTTCATTTTGGATTGAGGAGCTGCAGTCCCCTAAATAATGGCACACAATTAGTCATCTTTATATCACTGTCTTCACCTCAACAACCCAATGAAGGCAGTTTGCACCTGATGATGTCCTGTGGGGAAATAAAATCTCACCTGTCATTTGGAACGTGTCTGTTTAATAGCTACTGTTTGCAAGGGATTTCAATTTGTATCCTTAAGCCACATGGGTTTTTACAAAGCAGCAAAAAGGATTAATTTAGCCGAACCTCATTCATTTCTTTTCCTGCTATTGTACACAGCAGGGAAATGGCTGGTGCAGAGTTCTGATATATTGCCAGTTAAACCCAAGTAGGCTAGGGGCTTTTGGCTTGTGATGTTCGTTTGTTGGATTCAACATGAATTCAACATGAACTCAACTTCACTTCTGGTTGAGTGTTTCCTGAAAGTTTAATTTGGGCTGAAGCACCTCTGCTGCTATGGACTCTGCACAGCTCAAGTGCTGTTATGGTGTAATCATCAATACACTTTTGTATTTTTGGACTGCAAAGCCATGCTGAATCCTTTGGGAAATTTACTAAGGGCTCGTTTCACACACACGCGTGTGTGCACGCACACACACACACACACACACACACACACACACACGAGCGCGCGCGCACACACACACACACACACGCACGCACGCACGCACGCACACACACACACCACACACACACAGAAAAAAGAGAAGGAGAGATAGAGAGAAAGAGAGAAAGAAAGAGAGAGAGAAAGAGAGAGCTTTCCCATATTATAAACCCTCAACAAAAGCTTTATCTTACCATCCTTCAAAGGCAGCCACTGACGATGATAAACATGATTTATTTGAATGCTGACAAACGGCTATGCCTTTAGTAATAGTAAGATCTGTCTTTTTTTGCTTCAGTTCAGCGTAGCTTCTGCCCCATTCCAGGGCCATATGTCTAAATAGAACTCCGTCTCCCCACTGACGCGATCATATGTCTGTTTAATAGACATGGTTTGTGAGGCAATGTCAGATGGCGCTGTCTAGTCATTTGGCCTTTTATGATGCAACAAAAGAGATTGATTTGCACCCAACCGATCTGGCCGCCCGATGACAAGTTTCGATGGGCCATGTCTGCCTTGAAATGGGCTGTAGTGACACCCAGAGCTCTCATTTACAGGCTCCGTCCTCCGTAGATCTTCTTGCTGTGCTGTGTGGACTCGGTGCAGCTGATCACAGTTTACAGTGTTTGATTTTAGCTGCAGATTACTTGGAAACACTACCTTACACTTTCACAGCAATCATAGCAACAACACCAGTCAATAACATTATCTGAAAATTACCTTCATTTTCCGTTGGAGATTGTTAGATAAAGTGTTTTTCTTGTTAAATGTAAATCTTCTTTTTTTGCAACTGGTTTAACACAAACACACACACACACATGCGCACGCGCACACACACACACACACACACACACACACACACACACACACACACACACACGCACACACACACAAAGGTATATAGCTATAGTTATATTTTTCAATAATTCACATCAGACACAAAGAATAATATACAGAAGAAAAGGCCAATAAAAAAGCCAATAAAAAATCCAATAAAAGTCAAGCACCTAAAGGGGCCGTGGGGACACAAGGTAACTCCTGAGGTAAATGCAGGCTTGACCAGTACAATTGCATGATACCCAGATCACTCAATAGTCCTACAAAAATGACTGCCTCACTCTCGTTTTCTCTCAATCTGTGTGTGTGTGTGTGTGTGTGTGTGTGTAGGTGTGTGAATGTGTGTGTATGTGCATGTGTGTGTATGTGTGTGTGTGTGTGTGTGTGTGTGTGTGTGTGTGTGTGTGTGTGTGTGTATGTGTGTGTGTGTGTGTGTGTGTGTGTGTGTGTGTGTGTGTTTGTGTGTGTGTTTGTGTGTGTGTGTGTGTGTATGTGCATGTATGTGCATGTGTGTGTGTGTGTGAGTGTGTGTGTGTGTGTCTATGCATGTGTGTGTGTGTGTGCAGTGGGAGGTGGACCTGTCACCAACTCCAGTACTGCATCTGTGTCAGAGTGAGAGTATGAGTGTGTGGGTGTTCTGCGTTGCAGAGGTACTGTAATGCCTACCTCACCTCCTTAGTTACATCTGCCAACGTTAGTACAGCTGCTGGAATTCACAACAACAGTTGCTTGGACACGGTCCAGGCATCTCAACCAGCGCGCAGTCGGTGGTGCCGTTTCTAAGGCATCAACTAAGATGGAGAGGACATGCCCAGTTGGAGTCTCAGCTGGGGACCATCAGCTCAGCTGGGTGGCTGTGTGTGGCTGTGTGTGTCTGGGCTGAAATGAGATGCTGGTGCAGCTCATGCTTCTCAATTTACAACACGACAACGACACTTGGCTAGCAGCTCCCTACCGCGGCCCTATTGTTGCATTTATAGTAACATTTGGCAAATTAGTACACATCCACACAGTTGTGTAGTTGGAGAAGTTGGATGAGAGACTTGGATGCCTATTTGCCCTCCATGACTGAGCTACCCCTCTGGAGGGGGTGGGTGGGCGGAGACATGGCTATTTAGCCCTCATAAATACCATTTCAGTCATTAAAAAAACTAAAACAATGCTAATAGGAAATTGCTAATTACTCTATTAAATGTTGCTCCATTAGCCTACGAGGGTGTGTAGTGGTGTAGTTACCATGTAACAAGGTCATTATATACACACACCCGCACACGATGTGTCCTGAACAGAGTTGTATAAAGTAGAAGTAGAAGTACTGTTTTGGATGTAATTACAACAAAAGTAGTACGGTACTACGCAGTTGCAACTGCATAATACCATACTACCAGTGTTGTAATTACATCCAAAACAGTACTTCTACTTCTACTTTATACAACTCTGGTCCTGAACCAATAAGCAATTAACACTCCCATGTCTTGTCTGTTGTGTCTGTTTGTCTCGTATGCTTCTCGCAGGGTGTTCATCCCCAACTACATCTCGCGGGTGAAGGTGCAGCTGGTGGACTGCAACACCCGGAACCGGAGCGGCGAGAGCTGCCCCGTGGTGCTGAAGATCCGCTCGAGAGCGCCGCCCGTCCACAACTCGAGCGCGCTGGACTGCCGCGAGTGGAGCCCGTGTGAGCTGGAGACCAGCGTGCCCTCCTGGGAGCACTGGTACTACATCCTGGTCGAGCGCTACCTCAGCACTGCAGACGTCTACTTCCGTATCGGCGTCCAGGTGACAGGTGAGACAGGTGACAGGGTGACAAGGACACAAGCTTGTCCAGCGTGTTTGTGTGCTGCCCTCTCCCTTTGTTTACCGCTGGGCTGTGCTGTGCTGTGCTGTGTTGTCCTGTGTTGTGTTGCTGTCTCTCATTTCAGAGAGACCTCGAGTGCGAGTGTCTTTGTTGTGTCTTTGTTGAACATAAAACCGATCCCCCTGCTTCTTCTTTTTTGTTTTTTTTTTCTTCTTTGTTTTTGTTTTTATTATTATTTTTTTCCCCTCTGAGAAGTTTGAAGAGCCGCTGCTTGGTCGCCGGGAGCAGCTGTGCCACTGAGCTGTTTGCCTATTAGCACAAATCAGGAGCATCTGTTTATGCACGCTTACACAAAACCCCCTTAAGTGGCCTTGTACAGCGCATTTGAAATTCTGCAGTGCAATGTTGCATTCAATGCATTGCACTTTGATGTAGGTTTGCAGTGTCTTCGGGGGGGTGGGGTGTGGGAGTATGTGTTTGTGTGTGTGTGTGAGGGGTGTGTGTGAGGGGTATGTGTGTGTGTGTGTGTGTGGGGTGGTGTGTGTGTGTGTGTGTGTGTGTGTGTATGCGTGGGGGGTGTTGTCTTTCTACTGGCTTACAGTAACACGACGAGAAATCCTTGGGATAGTGGGCAGAGTTAACAGAGCGGCATGAAATCTCTTTGTGTGAATACGCCTGTCCAGTGCCATTCTCCACAAGGAAGGCCGGTGGGTTTTTTTCTGGTGCGGTTGGGATGGCAGTGCCTTCTCCCTAATACATCATCCATAGCTCTCGCCAGTAGTGCTTTTGGACACCCCGTCAAATTGGCGTGTACGAAAATATTTTAAGCTTGGCACAATTGAGACGAAAGGGGAACAGCTTGATGATTTGATCTGCGATCCATTAATTCTTTATTGGGATTTATCCTTGCAAATGTTGCAGGCATATGGCTCCCGCTTGCCGTGAGGGTGTGTGTGTGTGTGTGTGTGTGTGTGTGTGTGTGAGTGTGTGTGTGTGTGTGTGTGTGTGCACCCAGTCGAACTGCGATGAAAGAAATTGGATGATTGGGGCTTTTAAAATGCGGGGAGCCTCCTTGGAAAGCAGGCCTTGAGGCCACTGGGTTGGAGCGAATAGAAACAAGGAGGGGAACAAAACAGCGTTTTGATGGAGACTCATGCTGATGAATCTCACCGACAAATTGCCTGTACGCCTTCAGCAGATGAGGCCTTCTAAACATGGACTCCTCCTGTCATGTCCATCACCTTACCTCCTCCTTTAAAACAAAGTGGGGTGGGGAGTTGGGGGTGTAGCGAGGAGGGGGGGGGAGGGCGGGGGGGGTGCGGCGAAGATGAGATTTCCCCCCCCCCCCGTGTGTCTTTAAGCCTTGTCACAAATGCGGCAATCAGGCGGCGCAAAAAGGTGTGAAATTGATTGGCAATTTGGCTCCCTGACCGAGTGGCCTCGTTATCACAGAGGAGCAGAAAGCGGGTCGGCCACACCGCTTCACCCGGCGAACGAACGCGGGCGAACGCAGCGCCCCTCAGACGAGATGAGAGCAGGGCCGGCCCTGTTCCAACCCTATACTTATTACATTTCAAATGTATTTGATACATTTCAAAGAAATCTGCACCTAGGCAGAAAGCAATGCTGAAAGCAGCTCACACCTTTGGAGATTAATCCTTTGAGGAAAGGGCTATGCGAAAGAAGGAAGGAGAGGGAGAGGGAGGGGGAGAGGGAGGGGTAGGGGGGGATAGGGTAAGGTGTGGTTTTGTATTGATTGCTTTTCTTCAAACGTGTGGGAAAGATAAAACATGGTTGGGGAAAAAAACACCACTTCCTGGTTTTAAATTACTATGTCTCAATACCCAAACAAACTATTTATGTTCAAACAGTGAGAGATGAATGGGTCGGGGTGCTGAGAAGGGTTTGTGTTGTTGCCACTGTATTGCGTTGGTTGCCGGGGTGTCACGAGCAGGGACAGGGATGGACAGAAGGGGGGGGGGTGGGAGGGGTAAAGAAGGCGACTGATCTGCAGCGTATGAGCGCGCTCTGTCAGCCTTGTCTCTGTGCTATGTACACCACATTTGATTAGTTCAGCTTAAGGGTTTATCATCTCTCTCCATCGCTCCCTCTTCTTAGCCACCAGGGTCTGACAGTCAAGCTCAATTCAGTCCCTTTGTTCTGGCCATGATGTGCACTGATGGGATACAGGGTGGCGCTGCACAGGGGAGGGTATGGGTGAGGTGGGGTGTGTGTGTGTGTGTGTGTGTGTGTGTGCGTGTGTAGATGTGTGTGTAGGTGTGTGTGTGTGTGTGTGTGTGTGTGCGTGTGTGTAGCTGTGTGTGTGTGTGTGATTGTGTGTGTGTCTGTGTGCGCGTGTGTGTGTGTATTTGTGTTTGTGTGTGCATGTGTGTGTGCGAGTGTGTGTATGTGTGCATATGTGTGTGTGTGTGAGTGTGTGTGTGTGTGTGTGTGTGTGTGTGTTGGAAGGCTGAGCAGCTTGCATAAGCAGACGTGGCCCCAACCTGGCACCGCTCCGGCGGAGCCTGACACAAGCATGCAGCCAAACCTGCTCCCTTCCCACTCCCAGCCCCCCCCCGCTCCCTCTCGCCTGGGGATGGCGCAAGAAAAGCCATTGATGTTCAATGAGCCTGAACAGCTCTGCAGCCCAGCTTAGATGAGGCACGCACTGGGGGAACAATTGGCTCTGATCAGATAGGTTACCTGCGGTGGATTACTGCTTATGTGGCAGAGAGGAGGAGGAGGAGAAGGAGAAGCAGGAGGAGGAGGGGAACGAGGGAGGAGGAGGAGGAGGGGACCATCCCCGAGTGCTCCTTAAATCTCAGGGACTCAGGAGGCTTCTCATGCCTTGAGCAAGGGGGGCTTTGGTGGGATTGCGCTGGCGTATGTATTCTATCATGCCATGGTCTCTCGGCTTACCCTGCAAAGCACAAGTGCTGCGTACTGCGTCGGGGTTCACACTAGCAGATTTGCTGCTGATGAAAAAAAAGCCGCCGAACGGCAGCAGCTTGTGAGACCTGTGGTTATTTTTGGGGGCCTTTCGCAACGTGAGATGCTTTCAGTTAAGAAGCTTATATCCTTCTTTATGCAAATCAGCCACATGTGTAAAAAAAGAGCAGATATGTGATAGCATGCATGTTCATACTGTGTGTACATGTGCTTTGAGGTTGTTTGTGTGCTTTGAGGTTGTCTGTGTTTGTTAGTTTGTGTCTGTATGAATGTATGTATGTGTGCTAGTCTGTGTGCTTCCCGTGTGTTTGCAAGTCATCACCAAAGCGTTTGGCATCTTCATCCTCGGCCTGTAATCTTAAGGGAGGATTCTGTCATCTGTGCTGTATGATTGTGCTAATGAGCAGGTGGTGAAGCATGTGTGATTCAGATCACAGCTCCTATAATAAGTCCTCTAGTCTAACACCTTTTTACTTTCAATCTCCATCATCACACGCATCGCATGTGTGTGGCGAAGACCTCCAAATCATGAGAAGAGCGGTAGAGAGAGAGCGTAGCTGGAGAGGAATTAAACGCAGAGATATACTTCCTTTGCCAGGCCCTACCCCATCCTAGACACAAGGGGACCATCAGCTAGCTTCGGCCCTGAAGTGCTTTTCAGCATCTCCTCGTTTGTGATGTAATTAATCAGGCAGAGACTTTAATTAATGAAATGCCAAAGCCCTTGAAATCTCTTTGTTGAGTAATTGTATGGGAGAAGCTGCTGGATGGTAAGAGGACCATTTATGTTCCTTCGTAGATTGGCTCTGATCTTAATCATCTAACTGCTGTTCAGTCAGACAGGTGTGTGTGCGTGCCCGTGTTAGCTTTCCATACTCTCCTGTCTCTGCAGTGAAGAGATCTTCATTAGTGTGTGTGTGTGTGTGTGTGTGTGTGTGTGTGTGTGTGTGTGTGTGTGTGTGTGTGTGTGTGCATAACGTCAAGCTCTATAGTTCGACTGAAAATCAGATTGAAGACAGAGGACACATTTCCTCGATGTCGATACCCCAGGACAGCCGCCACATTGGGTGTAAATTAGACTATCAATAAACATGTTTTCATGTTTCCCTGAAAACACTAGCTCCAAAAAATTGCAAATCGATTTGTTAGCTTTGATGATTTGACAAGGCATCTGTTACATCTTCTGCCGTGAAGCCATGGAGATGAAAGCGCAACAAGGCCTTGAAGTTATCCACATGGTCAATGGCAATGATTCCCCATACACAAACTCAGTGTCTGACCCTCTCTGCTGTCTCCCTCCTCTCCTGTTACACTGATGGCTCTGCACAATATCTGAACAGCTCTCCGTAGCAAGGGCAGCTTTGAGAGCTTTGCGTTTGTTATCCTGCTTCTTTGTGGACTTTGTTCTTCCTGATGCAGCTCCAGCTATGACCCCTTGTGGTTGGCCCTGCGTCCTCTCGCCCCACGTCTCCTGCACGACCTACTGTCTTTCCCACACACACACACACACACACACACACACACACACACACACACACACTCACACACGCACACACACACACACACACACACACACACACACATACAGACACACACACACACATACACACACACACACACACGCACACACACAAACACACAAACACACACACACACACACACGCACACACACAAACACACACACACACACACACGCGTACTCACACACACACAGACACGCGCACGCACACACAGACACACACACACACACACACACACATATACACACACACACACACACACACACACACACACACACACACACACACACACACACACTAAAACTGTGAGTGTCTCTGTGTGTGTGAGTTCTAAACCACTGACAGACCAAGTCAATGTATCGTCTGACAGAGAAGAGAGTTGCGCTTGAAAAGCCCATCAAATATTAACTGCCCTGGCCTTGACCCACCATCACACACGCGGTCGCGGAGACTTCTGTTTGAACTGAGGTGTGTGTGGTCTGTGCTCTTGCCTCCTGCATGGACTCCCTACCTCTCACATCTCTCTCTCTCTGTCTATCTGTCTCTCTCTCTCCCACTCTCTCTTTCTCTCTCTCTCTCTCTCTCTCTCTGCTCCATCAGATTTGGTGGAATGAAGTCTTATTTATCACCAAGTCCTTGAACAAAGTGATGAATTGATAAGGCAAGACAGATTTTTTTTTGTTAAAAAAAAGAAAAAGTAAAAATGGAGCTGAGGATGTTGTGACCTTTGTCTCTAATCCGTATTGATCGCACCCGCTATCTAATCTCTAAAAAACATCACATTAGGACACGCTCTAACTTAGCATTATAGCCCAATGCCATCTCTTTCTCTTTCTCTTTTTCTTTCTTTTTTTTTGTTCTTGCTCTTTTCTTTCCCGTTTCTCTTAGTTACACTGCGCTGGTCTCACTGATTGCGTGTTTAATTGTGATCATTGCCCATTAACTAAGGCCCTTGGATACCCCCTCCTCCCTCCTCCCTCCTCCCTCCTCCTCCCTCCTTTTCTCCTTTTCTCCTTTGAGTGACAAATTGAAGCTGGCAGTCCCGGGATTTCAAGAGCAGTTTCCAAGACAATGAGGCCTGGCTTTCAAGTTCGTTAACGACAGCACTTCATCACAGCGACATAATTGAAACATCAGGGAAAAAAAAAAAGGGGGGGGGGGGTTCGGGGAGAGAGAGAGAGAGAGAGAGGGAGGGATGAGGAGGATGAGGGGCTATTGCGCATGCGATGTGTGTCAAACCAGTCACCCGCATGGCTTTTTTTTTAAAATCTTGTTTTTTTCTTTCTTTTCTTTTTTTCCCTCCCCTGTTATGGAGGAGTTATTATGCCAAGAACCTGAGCGCTGTTTTGCTGCAATCATCCCTCTTTGTTTACATGGCATTTCCTGCCTTTCTGATTTAGCCACCCTGCAATTAGCCCCCGCTCTCTCTCCTGACACCTCTCATATTGCAACGCAGCGCAATCAAACCTTGATGATGATTGATGCCCTCCCGTTTGTTAGCCTGATTGTTTTCAATCTCTCTGAACCTGTTACTATTTCTGAAGTGTCAATATTTCCCAATTCCCCGCAGAACGAGCAAGCATGTGAGTGTGAGTGTGTGTGAGTGGGCGAGTGGGCGAGTGGGTGAGCGGTGGGAATCAGGGTCAATTTGTCCTTTGTGTTAATGGGGATGACTTACAGTCTCTGTGGAGGGGAGGTGTGGTGCGCCTTTAATAGCAACACTGGTGAACTTGTGGCTGTGGTGGTTTAAAAAGAAAACCAAATGGTGGACAAATGAAGATGGCTAACTGAACAGCACGTAGGGTAGGGCAGACATTTTTTTGGGCAGTGAGGTGGGGTGGTCACATTGATATCGATTTGTTTTGCAGCGCAATTCAGAGCCCGGGCCTGATCGAGATAGAGATGCATTGGATTTTTATTTATGTTCGAGCGGTAGTCGTGCCTCTGTCTCTGAACACTAAAAAGCCATGGAGCGGAGCACCGCAGACCTCCACGAAGGCGATGCCATTTTCCTACTAATACAGCCCTCTTTTCTCTCTCCCATAAATGGCTTTGTGTCGTGTCATGCCATATTAATGCTTTTTTTACACACTTTTATCAATTTTATCAGATTGTGTCACCCTTTGCCTTGTCGGCCTTGCAAATGCCATCCTGAGCTGAGGCGCTGGCTAAGGAGTTTCTATCAGCTGAGCAGAGCGTTTGTGGTGACCAACTTTCTCGTTGGAGGTCACAAAATGATTTCACACACCCTGGATTGCTTTTTTATTGACTTTCACTTTCGTTCACCAACTAGAGGCAAGCGATGTGTCTGAGAGGCGGCATCATACCTGGGGGGGTTAAGCACAAAATTGGATCCATAGATTCAGTGATTTATGAGATGCCAGGAGCGTCTGTAGGGTGACTATCTGGTGAAAATAAGGAAGGTGCACACCCCACACAACACACAACCCACAACACAGCCCACAACACTAGGAGTGAAAGTGAGACTGGGTTTGACTTGCTGCTTGGAGTTATGAAACATTTCGCTTAGGAAGGAGGCTTGGAAGGACTTAAAAACTTTTCCCTTAAATGCCCAGGTCTCAACAAAATACAGATTTTCTTGTCTCAACAAATACAGATTTTACTTGTCTCACTAAATACAGATTTTCTTGCTTAAGGCAAACATGTGATCAAAGTCCCTCTCTCTGTCTGTATGATGTAGAGAGATGAGAGCCCATCTCAAAGGAGAGTGGGCAGATAAGGGTGTGGGTGTGGGTGTGCTTCAGCTTTGAGGAGCCTCAGAATGGTTAACACACGTGTGGGCCTGTCTTGCCTTCACTGTTCACTGCTGCAAACTTCATCAGTCAGTTAGCTCAGAGTCCTCGGAGATCTTAAAAGTTATCGGCTTCGATTCCTTCAGCTATTTTATTTTATTTTATTCAGAGCTGTCTTAGTCTATCTGTCTTCTCCTCCTTCTTCTTCTTCTTCTTCTTCGCCAACAGTCAAATTATTTTCTGTTCGTTTAAATTTTTTACACCATTTGAGACGGCCTGCTGCCCCACAGTGCACCAATTTGGGATGAAAGCGTAAGGCCAAATTAGCCAACACCGGGGAAATAATAAGCCAGGTGTGTGTGCCCTTTGCACGGGTTAAGATGATGAAAGACTGTGTCAGAGTCAGAACAGAAACAGGGAGAGAAAGAAAGAGAGAGAGAGAAGCAGAGAGAGAAAGAGAAAGCGAGAAAGAGAGTCCGAGACAGACAGACAGACAGACAGAGACAGAGAGAGACAACAAAAGAGAGACAGAGACAGAAAGACTGAGGATGACAGAGAAATAGAGAAAGTAATTATAATTTCTGACTGGCATGAGTGAACAAGCGGTGGGTATCGGGGTCAAATTGTCCTTCGTGTTAATAGGGATGACTTACAGTCTCTGCGGAGGGAGGTGTGGTGCGCATTTAACAACAACACGGGTGAACTTGTGGCTGTGGTTTAAAAAGAAAACCAAATGGTGGACAAATAAGGACAGCTAACTGAACAGCACGTAGGACATTTTGGGTAGAAAAGGATGACAGAGAAAGAGAGAGAGAGAAAGATTTGTATCATTTCTCACTGGTTTTATATTTATCCACGTGAAACCTAGACAAGGCAAGGAGGAAGTGAGACACAACTTCCCCACCATGTTTCAGCATGGATTATGGATTATGGATTGGATGGATTGGATGGATTATCTCCAGTGGTCAATGTCTGTGTCTATCTAATCGTATTAAAGTTTAATACAATTTCAGACACCATTCCAAGTAAAGGAAGGTCTATGTGCTACCCGTAGAGGTTCTGAACTTTTAAAGACAGCCATTTTCGGCTAATCCGTTTAAATCCTTTCCCAGTGTGTGCTACCTCAGGTGATGAACGATGAGCATTAATAAATGAAAACCATTAATATCTTAAAGTCTGAAATGTCATGAACGAATGAATCTTTGTCACACTGATCTTCCAGTACACACGCACGTGGTTTTCTCATTATCAAATGCAAATACACACGGAGGAACTCTAAATAGGTAGAACCAGGCTGCACGTAGACTAAAAATCAAAAGAGTGATATTTCCCTAGCATGGTACTTTTAGCAACAATGTAAAAAAAGAAATCTAAATCTATAAACTACAGTTTCCTTTACTAAGTAATTAACCAGACCAGAAGCAGTTAACTCACTACCAGTGAACAGTTTACTGTGGAAACGTGATTTCATTGCTCTTTAGCAAAGTGTAAGGAGTATATTAGCAATACAGAACATTGGTTTTGGTAAATAAACCTAAAACATACAGTACATCCCCAACTGTATGTTCAAGCCAATGAGGCAAACAGGCCTATCAGCCGAGGCCATAAAGAGTGTTTAATGCAGACAGGACAGGCACACGT
Source organism: Setipinna tenuifilis (assembly GCA_030347295.1). NCBI lineage: Eukaryota > Metazoa > Chordata > Actinopteri > Clupeiformes > Engraulidae > Setipinna > Setipinna tenuifilis. Next base: position 27,718,181 of record CM059271.1, read on the forward strand.
GCTGATGATGAAAAAGCAATTGAATTTGGACTGGAGTAAATGCTGACCACGTTCTATAAAACTGCAAGATGAGAGCGGCGCTTGGGAATTTTTACGACCGTTTCCTCGTCGTCTCAGGCCCGTGTCCCGCGGCAGAATTACGTCTCACACGGCCCTACATTTCCTCTTTATGGTCAATAGTGCTGAAAGCATTAATATAAGCCAGACAAATACACACCTGATAATGGCTAAACACCAAGCGTGTCTAACAGCGCACGCTCCGAGACGTTTGCTGTGCAGACTCAGAGCTCATTTTGGCGATAGTGTTATCTAGTCACTGCCTAGTGTGGCATGAACAGTGATCTTTCTCACAGAGAGATGTATGGGAATGGGCGCGATTAAACACTATTATCCATGTGAATCCGTCAATGTGGGGCCATTTTCCGGACATATTGTGTCTCGCTCCGAACTTTTAAGATGGAAGGCACAATGCGGCGCATCTGGAACTTAGTTTCAAAAATCCATACCCCTGTCTGGGTTTGCTATTGAATTTTTTACCCAGTTTGGATCAGTTCAAGGGACGTATGAGGACGTGTCAGGATACAATGGAAAAAAAGGGCAAAAGATTGAATTTTAGTTAATGCATGCTATTTAACATTGATGGAGAATAAAGTTTAGGTGTTAAGAGTTTGATATGGGAAGTAAATACTCTAAAAACGGTTGCCAAGTTAATATCTTTTTCAAATACCTCAGAGGATATGAGTCACACAGTAGTGATTGGTGGAAAAAAACACACGAGTGTATTCTTCAGAGCACTGCAGAGCCTTGTGTGTGTGTGTCTGCACATGGTATGAAGGGATTTTTATTTTTATAAATGTCAACCATATTAGGTTATAGTAAATTAAAAAGCAGTCTCCAGTTTCCCCCTGAATGCAGTGGGTATCTCAGGCAGTTTTCTCTTGCTTTCCTCAAATCCTCTTGACATTTTCCCAGGGATCTCAAAGAGAGGCGACTGGAGGACTTTACTCAAGCTCAACGTTTGCTCCTCAGACGCATGGCGGGCTCTGCAGTATTTACACACCATCACACCCGACTTTCAGGTTGTTTTGATTCTAAATGCTGTTCAAGGTTTGTACCCAGTTCGTTTTTTTATCACATCATTTTTTTTTACCATTGCCATTACATGGGCAGAGGCAATAATGTTACGTGATATTGGTCTGTGTGGTGAGTCCATGCAATACAGTCTCAGTTAGGCCAGTAATGAACTTGGGGTGCACTGACTCTTGGGGTGCTTTCACACAGCTGGATCTTTTTCTTGTCTTTGAGGTTGTCTAGTTCCCCCTGCTCCCCCTTGTCTGCCCTACCCTGCAGTGAGGCGCTGGGTAATGCTGAGGGTGAATGTGATGTTTCAACTTTTCCCCCCTTCTCTCTCTCTCTCTCTTGCTCTCTCTGTCTTTCGCTCTCCCACTCTCTCTTTCTCTCTCTCTCTCTCTCTCTCTCTATCTCTTTCTCTCTCTCCTTCTCTCTCTCCCGCTCTCTCTGTCTCTCTCTCTGGTACACCCGTCTCCTCTACATCTGAGCGCAGGGTGAGATAAGAACAGGCATCCCTGGGGTTTTTTACAGCAGTACGGGTGAGGCTTTCATCTCCGTGTCTGGATTGTAGGGGGAAATTTCAATGCCTTCAAGTACATGTGAAGCCTGTTCTGTCTTTTTGCTCACGTCTCGCTCCCTCCCTCCATCCTCCATCCTCCATCCTCATCCTTTGCTTTTTTTTTCTTTCTTTCCGTCGTTCCCGGTTGAGGGGTCTGGAGGAAATGCTCTGATACGTGATATGGGGCTACATGTGGATGATTTGGGGTGCGTCCCTTTGGTGCTGACGGGTTCTCTGTGCTTTTCATGTGCTACCGTCCAAAGCCATCTCTACCCTGCCACATTTCCGTCTGTTGTGGGCACAGTAAGGACGAGATAAAAAAAGAGACATTTTCCGTGATATCAATTTGATCGGCCTTTTTGCAAATGGGATTGCAAGCTCACATGGTCATGCTGAATTTGACAGTGAAATTTGTATGTAAAAGGGGAACATGATGGAAATTATCCTGCCATGTTGTCAAGCTATGAAATGTTAAAATTTGCACATCACAGCATTTAGGGAAATCATGGCGGTCCTTCTGGCATGTTTTTACACACAGATTGCATTCTTTGATGATAGAAATAGCCTGACATTAAACCAGGAATTTCAGACCACAAAGTGTGGCTTTGCTGTCTGCCACAAGTCAGTTTTACAAAAAGAACATGCGACAGTTATGTGAGAAGTAGCATGTGGCAACACACCCCCAGGGGAGGGATCCCTGGTGCAGAGAGGTGGTCTGATGTCCAACACTGGGCATTCTGTAGCTAATCATGGAAGGGATAATGTTCTGCACGGAAGACATTCTCATAGAATAAGCCCCAACAGAGTGATGCAGGACAAGAATGACAACCTCCTGCTTATTGTACAGCTGCTTGCCAAAAAACGATAATAGAAAGTTAGAAATATTACTTAAATGTTTTGTTGCTGGCTTCCGCTGCTAAAAATAGTTCATCGAGGAAATAGAATGTTTAAGTTGTTGCGTAGCAACATGCAGCATGGCATTGTTGATATTCCGTTACGATAAGTGAACGGACCACTTGCAGAGGGATATGAAAGAAGCAGAAAACTCGTTGCCACTTATTTAGTGACATTATACAAAAACATTTCACCTCCAGATGTTGGGGTGTCCTATTCAAAGTCAATTGGATGTTTGTCAGCATTCTAAGGAGCTGTATAATAACAGATAAGACGTCTATTTGCGCTGTTGTTAGGGGCTTAAATTTTCAATTCAGCGCTCATCTATTTGCTGGACGAAAGAGCACTTGATGTAGTTATACCTCTTGTGAATCATGTCCACATATTTTACACTGCATAATTGCTTCGTACAGCTGTGGTGTCAGGTTCTCCATTTGACTCCTGTGTGTGAATGCATTTGTGCCATGCGTGGAAATTGCTGTTGGGAGAGTGGAGGTGTTTGTCGGAGTATGAGACCCCTTTTAGAGAGGAACAAGTCTTAATTAATATGCTCGTGTTTTTTAGCATTTCACCCACATATTCCCCCAAGCTCATTAAATTGGCTTTTGTGCCGCGTAGACGCAGATGCCTGGCCTCGCAGAGAAGAGTGCAAACACACAAATCACTTTGAACTGGAGGGCCACTCTCACCTTTATTAAATATTCATCGGACTGAGAGCAGGAGTAGAAACGAGAGAGAGAGAGAGAGAGAGAGAGAGAGAGAGAGAGAGAGGGAGAGAGAGATGCAGAGGGGGATACAAAGAGAGAAAGCAACAGATAGAGAAAGGAAGGAAGGGAAAGAGAGAGAGAGAGAGGCAGTAGCAAGAACACAATTATCCAAATCATAAACACAGATGGGGAACATCTGAATCTAAGGGGTCTCCGGGTGAAGGTGAAATCAACAGTGCTGTGGGCAGATAAGTGTGTGTCAGGACCTGCCCTAGCTGGAGAGGACAGAACAAGCAGAGGTGTAAAATCCCGGGTTCAGAAAGTAAAAACCCTGCCACCTTTGCCTTCTAACACAGGTGACTTCACTGAGTAGCTGATCTACCTGTCTTGAGTGTCTCATTATTATCAGCTGATTCAGAGCTGGTTGGATCAAATTTGTGGCAGGGTTTTTGCTTTCTGAACCCGGGATTTTACAGCTCTGGGAACAAGGGACCACGGAAGTGTGTAATGTCATCAAGCAGGGGAACAGCTGAAAAAAGAAAACTCAAGCAAACACAAGTTAAGGAAAGGAGCACTGCAGAAGCTCGAAAGAGTAGATTCCCTGCGTCTCATTGACTGAATACACGGACATAAACCTACCACACACACACACACACACACACACACACACATATGCACACACACACACACACACAGGGTCGCACATACACAAACACATCAACACACCTGATAGGCATTCTTCTGGAGGGCTGCAGAAAGCTCAAGCAAACACACGTTATGGAAAAGGAGCACTGGAGACGCTGGAGAGAGTAGAGGAGTAGGTTCCCCGCGTCTCATTGACCCTTCTTTAGCAGCGCCTCAGGGAGCTCCAGAGACAATTAGGCAAGGCTTCGCAGAATCCCTCATTTTGCATTTTAAAACAGAGATGTTCATGCCTGAAACAGCTCAGACCCTCTGCTGGGACTGTGGTGTGAAGCTGAAAAAAAAAACGTATCTAAAGCTGAAAAGAAAATGTGTCATTTCAGAGATGGAGTTGCAATAGTGATGTAGCTGTAGTTGTTTACAGTATGCTTGGTATCACAGCAGGTAGTAGAAGCGCATGGGAATGTATTAAATAAAAAAAACAAATAATTTAACCTTAAAATGCTAAAAAGATGGGTAAAATATAAACCAAAGAAATCATATGTATGTATAGTATGATCCTATATGTTGAACCAGTAATAGCTGGCAGCCTAACTGAACAAAGCCGCACTGGTTTACAAACATGCATTGGGTCCTTCTTTTCAAAGACAAACACTAATGACATTCACTCTTCCTGTCTGTATCAGGCAAACACACATCCTCTGAGACGTCGTTTATTTGTTTACCCTTTGGTCCCCTTCTCCCGCCGGCCCCGTTCTCCTCACCTTTGACCCCGCCTCATTAATCTCTCGTGACACACTTAGCCAGATGTGCCGCAATTAGTCACATCACCGTCGTCACGGCGATGGCGGCGGTGGCGGCGGTGGCTGAGGTGACGCGTCGGGTCCCATCACGGGGAGAGAACAATGTGCTGCGCTAAGCAGCGAGGTGAGCCCAAATTAGCGCTGGCGCTACGCGGAGCAGGAGCCGCGTCCTCCAACAGGCAAGACAGATTGAGTCCCAGCTGTGCCACCTGGCGTCTCCGAGGATGGGGATGGGGATGGGGATGGGGAGGGTGTGTCTGCCTCTCTGCCTGCCTCTCTGCCTGCCTGCCTGCCTGCCTGCCTGCCTGCCTGTCTCCCTCCCTCCTCTCCTCTCAGGTGTGTGACGATGAGGGAGCGCTCTCATCTTGCATAGTCGGGGCTTTTTCGTTTCCTGCTTTGCGGGGTGTGTGTGTGTGTGTGTGTGTGTGTGTGCGTGTGCGGGGTGGGGGATGGGTGGTGTGCGGTAAGGAATGTGTGGGGTGGGGCTGTTTGTGGAGAGAAATAAATATTATCCTCTGATGTCCTTGCAGTAGCGTGTGATGAAATGTAAATCCTGTAATGTGAAAACAACAGTGGTCTGGGGTATGTAAATAACAACAGAATACACAGTTGGATATTTTTGTTTTTAATTTCACACACAGAAATAGCACTGCTACTCCCAACCATAATTCTTTTGATTTACCGGTCTGTCAAACACCACTATCCACCACAGACTGGAGCATTCAGGAATTAATCATATGAAACACAATATATAATCATAAAAATCATATATAAAAATGGAGTGTTTGTTCAGCGCCTGTGTACATGTGTATATGTGTGGAAATGTGTGGTGCACAAGATGTGTGTAGGCAGATACATTTTTTAAAATCTCCACTCTGGGGAATGTCATGTCCTTCTGTGCTGCCCAGGCATCTTTTGCGTCTGACCTTGAAGAGAAAGTTCTTTATTAAAGTTTTAAAGATGCTGTGAGCAGGGAGGCACTGTTGTGCCTTACACACTGGAGGCTTGAGGTCGTTCACACTGCCCTACTCATTCCCACACTATCATGACCTTGACCTTGGGTCAATGTAAGCCAAGACAAGGAGACGAGGTGTCCAGGACAAGTGGGTATGTTTTCAGCAGAGTAAAGAAAATATTAAGTGCTGTAGTAATAACAAAATAAATTATTGAACATACAAACAGACTGACTAATAAATAAATTATTTCCCTCTAACATTTTTTATCACACATTGATGAAACCGTGTAGGTCAAGGCAAGTTCATTTGTACAGCGCATTACATACACAGAAGCAGTTTTATGGCAAGAACAGTAAATAGTAAAAAGTGAAAGTATAAATGATAAAAAATAAAGATAAAATAAGTAAAGGAAGCATTTGCCTCTGTCTGCAGGGCGGGGCAAGTGATGCCCCCCCCCATACCCTCACCAAACCAAGATAACATAAGCATAATGGAAAAAACGTAAAAATATTGGCCTCTATCTGAACAGGTGATGACCACACTGTCCAAACACCCCCCAAACACACACACACACACACACACACACCCCTTGTGTGTATAAGAGTGCTACATCCGGCTGCATCTGCATATTCGCAGAGGTGTCCGAGGCCAGGGGAGAGGCAGAGGCAGAGGCAGCGGATCTGTAGCGGTGCACACAGCTTGTGTTTATGGATTCCTGGCCCGCTGCCTAGCATGGAGCCACTGCAAGCCTCCTGCACAATCCCTATATCCCTACATCCCTATGCTCCATTACTGAAACAACAAGCAAAACAGCACTTCCTCCACAGAGCCCTGTGTGCCTTAGAGAGACACGGTCAGATCGAGGTGCGATGACGCTTACAGTTACAACGCTGAGTCTGCGTTCTTGCTCTCTCTGGTTTATTTTGGTGACCCTGCACCTGTGTAGCACCTGTGTTTCTTTCATTGCATGTTTTTATGGCGCTATTAGATGTTAGACTGGTAGTCTTTTTCTGGCTTTGCAGGGTTTTGACAAACCTCTTTTTTTGGTTGCTGTCGTAGAGAGACTGAAGGAATTTCTTTGAGAGTTCATTGACTTGAAGCATAACAAAAAAAATATTCTTCAAAAATACTCTCATCAGATCACTTTTTAAAAAAGCATTATTCATTTTGTGGCCATGGTGAATGGGAGGCACTGTGTAAACGAAAAAGAAAGAGCCCACATCATTGTTCTAAACACTCGGAAATCTTGGCTGGCTCTCTCGTGGAGAATTAAATAGCTTTAACAGCTAACACAGCCACCCACAGAGACAGAGACGTAGCCTTGGTTTGTAGCGCTGCTCGCTTCTCTTTTATTTGGTCTTAGCTGATGGTGCATCTTGGGGGATTGGAGTATGCGGGTATGCGAGGGGCTGAATGCAGCCCGCTAACCAAAGCCTTGAGCCTCGAGCCTTGTGCCTCGTGCCTCTCAGCTCTTTTAGCCTCCCGCAGTGCGGAGGGTGGAGGGTGGCTGCTTTTAGTGCTCCAGCTCCCTCCGGCTCCCTCCGGCTCCAGTGGAGGCTCCACTCAGAGGTCTGCTCTGCTCACAGAAGCCTGAGAAGTGAAGCCTTACATTTGATGTACTCCACTGCTGCTGCCCTTGCAAAGACATTTAGAAGTCAAAGTATGTACATAGCTGTAGCTGACAAACCAAACCAGCTTTCTGTTTAACATATTTAATCATTTTTATACTTTTTTTTCCCGAAGATTGTGAGTGGCGAATTGTGTTTTTTTTGCCTTTTGTTTGTTTTTATTTAATCATTTATTTTTTTCTGGGGCTCCATCTGAATCAGATTCAGGAAAATGGTCTTTGACTATAGTGGCTGATTGGATTATGCTGGCCCGCATTGTTGCAAATGCATGTCGCGTAATTGTCCAGACCCATCGCCAGAGCCAGGGAGTTTGTGAATCCACCTGACATTTGGGCCCACAATGACAGCAGCAACAGCAGCAGCAGCAGCGTTGGCGTGGGCATCAGTCTCCTTGGATGAAGGGAGGGAGACTTGGAAGCTACAATCGAGAAGGATGGGGAGGGGAGCCTGAGGGGTGGGGGGTGTGGGGGGGGGTTGCTATCAGTGGAATTGTGAAGCCATTGTTCACTTTCCAAGTACAAGATGAGGCTTCCTAACCACACAAGAGACACTGAGAGACAGAAGGAAAGAAAGAGAGACAGAAAGAAAGAGAGAGAGAGAGAAAGAGAGCGAGAGAGAGAGAGAAAGGGGGGAAGAAAGAGAGGAGAGAGGATGCATCTGCCTCTCTAAAAAAAACAACAACAATAGAACAACGCCGAAGGCACAGAGGATCTTTTTTTGGAAGGCTGGTTTTGAACATGAAAACGTCACACTAAAAGCCAGTCCCTCTTGATCAGATCCCTTACACCAAACACAGCTCCAGCCTGTAACAGGATGCGGACCCTCTCAGCTTCCTGTAATAATATCAAAGTAATTAGGAAGCTTGCAACGCCATATCTGTCACTGGTAATTGCGTTTTGATTTGAGGCCAAAAAAAGGGGGAAAAAAAAGACACTAGCGTGGCCGGCTAAGGCTGTCTTTCTAGCCTGCACATCTCAACGGAGGGTTATGGAGCTGGGTAATCTGCTTAAAGAGTTTACAGCCACTGATCAGGCTTTTGTGTGCATGCAGTGTGTGTGTGTGTGTGTGCGTGTGTGTGTGTGTGTGTGTGTGTGTGTGTGTGTGTGTGGTGAATTGTCAGTCTGTCTTGAGAGGGGCAGAGATGACAAAGTGAAATTTCAGTGGTCCAATAGCACAATGCCGTGCCTCTCTCTCGCTCTTTCTCTCTCTCTATCTCTCTTTCTTTCTCTCTCTCTCTCTCTCTCTCTCTCTATCTATCTCTATCTCCCTCTCTCTCTATCTCTCTCACTGTCTTTCTCTCTCTCTCTTTCTCTCTCACTCTCTATCTCTCTATCTGTCTCTCTTGCTTTCTCTCCCTCTGCACTCTGTGTGTGGTGTGTGTGTGTATGTGTGTATGTGTGTGATGATGGCAGTTCTCTGTCTTTTTTTTCTTCCGGGGGCTGTGTGACCTTGGTTTGCATCACTCTCAGAAAAACACGAGACGGAGGAGAGGAACAACCCTTTTACTGCAACGAGATTTCACACCTTTTTCATAATCGAGAGGCTTAATCACACAGTATGACAACCTGAGAATAAAAAGCTGTGTGTGTCTGTGTGTGTGTCTGTGTGTGTGTTCCTCTCGCTGCAGCGAAGGCCACAAATTAGATTTGGCTTTTTCTTTTACAGGTCTACGGTGTCATTACTTAATGGGAGTATGTGTGTGTGTGTGTGTGTGTGTGTGTGTGTGTCCATGAGTGCATGTGTCCATGAGTGCATGTGTGTGTGTGTGTGTGTGCATGTGTGTGCTCGCACGTGTGTATGTGTGTGTGTGTGTGCATGTGTGTGCGTGGGTGTGTGTGTGTGTGTGTGTAAGTGCACATCGGTGTGTGAACTCTGTGCCCATTTGAATGACGTGTGAATCCCTGGTGTGCGTGGACTGCTGTGGGTGCAGGGACTGAAGCTCCCCTGGTCTGCAAAAAGGGTGTTTGTGTGTGTGTATGTGTGCGTGTGCATGTGTGCATGTGCGTGGGTGCGTGCGTGTGTGTGCACGCGTGCATGTGTGTGTGTGTTTGTGTGTGCATCTGTGTGTAAACTCTGTGCCCATCTGAATAACGTGTGAGTCCCTGTGGCTACTGTGGGTTTAGTGACTGAAGTTCCCCTGGTCTGCAAAAAGGGTTGTGTGGACTCTGTGGTCATTCAGCTGCAGGACTGTGTGTGATTAAGGGGAGTTTAGCTAGCCGCTCGCTGCCCTCAGCAGGGGGCACAGGAGATGATGCTGGGCTCATTTCTGTCTCTGTGTGTGTGTGTGTGTGTTTGTGTGTGTGTGTGTGTGTGTGTGTGTGTGTGTGTGTGTGTGTGTGTGTGCAGGGGGGACAGGCTCTGTCTCTGTTTTTCTCACTCGCTTGCTCAGGCACACATACAAACACACACACACACACACACACACACACACACATTTAAACACACACACACACACACACACACACACACACACATACAAACACACACACACACACACATACAAACACACAGACACACACACATACAAACACACAGACACACACACTCTTACATACAAACACACAGACACACATACAAACACACACACACCCACACACTCTCACATACAAACACACAGACACACACACACTTTCACATACAAACACACAGACACCCACACACTCTCACATACAAACACACAGACACCCACACAGTCTCACATACAAACACACACACACACACACACACACACACACACATACAAACACACAGACACACACACAGTCTCACACACACATACACACACATACAAACACACACACACACAAATGTGGCTGCATGTTTTAGGTGGGAGTGGGAGCTTCAGAGCGTGAAAAGGCGAGTGGAGAGGAACACACACACACACACACACACACTCTCTGACACTTTCTCTCCAGCACATCTCTCCCCCAAATGTTTTCCTCCTCCTCCCTCATTAGCTCTCTCTTGCCGCTTTTTGCTTTTTTCTGGGCCGACTCTGCCAGTGTTGC
>CM059271.1:27733448-27735948 GCA_030347295.1 Setipinna tenuifilis
CCTGGCTTGTGGATTTCCACTGCATCAGCAGGTGTTTGCTTTTGCCAATCGTGTCTGATGGCGGAGCGTGAAGTTTTTGGGGCCAGCGCGCAGTAAGTCTCCCTTCCTCCCTCCCTGCCTGCCTCCCTCCCTGCCTCCCTCCCTGCCTCCCTCCCTGCCTGCCTCCCTCCCTCCCTGCCTGCCTGCCTCCCTCTCTCCCTCCCTCCCTCCCTGCCTGCCTCCCTCCCTGCCTCCCTCCCTCCCTCCCTCCCTCCCTCCCTGCCTCCCTCCCTCCCTCCCTCCCTCCCTCCCTCCCTGCCTCCCTCCCTGCCTGCCTGAGAGCCTGCCTGAGAGCCCGAGAGGCTGCTGCTTGTGTTTTTCAAAGTGAGCCATGCGCTGCCCCGCGCCAGCCAACAGCACTCATAGATCCAGTGAGCGAGCGAGTGAGGGGGGTGAGTGAGTGAGTGAGCGAGTGAGTGAGAGAGCGAGTGGGGGGGGGGTGAGTGAGCGAGCGAGTGAACGAGCGTGGGGGGGGGGGGGGTTGGGCGAATGAGCGAGCGAGGGGGGTGAGCGAGTGGGGGGGGGTGAGTGAGTGAGCGAGCGAGGGGTGTGTGAGTGAGCGAGGGGGGGGAGGGGGGGGGGGGGGGGTGGGAGCGAATGAGCGAGTGGCGGCCGTTAGAGAGGGTGTTTTAGCTGATGCGGCTCTTTAAGTAAATGTCCTCACCTGCAATCCGCATCTGTCACCGCCGCACCGCACCGCGCCGCCCGCCCGCCGCATTCCTCTGGCGCAGCAGAACGGCAGCAGCAGCAGCAGCGAGCAGGAGGGATGCCGCAGGCGCACTCCCAGCATTTGTGTACCCTGAGCCAGGATGACAGGGTGTGTGTGTGTGTGTGTGTGTGTAGGTAGGTGTGTGTGTGTGCGTGTGTGCCTATGTGTGTGTGGGTGTGTCTTTGTAGGTGTGTGTGTGTTTATGTGTGTGTGTGTTTGTGTGTGAAGGTGTGTGTGTAAGTGTGTGTGTGTCTATGTGTGTGTAGGTGTGTGTGTGTATGTCTATGTGTGTGTGTGTGTTTGTGTGTGTGTGTGTATATGTGTGTGTGTGTTTATGTGTGTATATGTTTGTGTGTGTGCGTGTGTGCCTATGTGTGTGTGTTTGTGTTTGTGTGTGTGTGTCTGTCTGTTTATCTGTGTGTGTGTGTGTGTGTGGGGGGGGGGGGGTGGCTGAGGAAGAGAGAGCTCTGAAACAGCATAATGGCAGAGTGCTCAAGCGAAGCTGCAGATAGATAAATAAATAAATAAATAAATAAAACAGGGTCAAGAGTTTACAGCTTCTCGAAGTTTAGCGCCTCATCAAAAATACATCCACACATGCACCGGGCTCTGTTCCTGCGAACTCATTATTTCAGGCAACAGTGCCTTGTTTACTACCCCCCCCCCCACACACACACACCCCACACACACACCACACACACACACATCCCTTCCTCTGTTCATCCTTCTTCTCCTCCTCCTCCTCCTCTTTTTCTTTTTTTCTTTTTGTTGCTTTTCTGGTGCATCCAAACATTTGGACTGCATGCGGAGGGAAAATGGAAATATCAGGTCCCGCGAGGATGCTTGTCAGCTGGGGCAGGTTGTTCCTCTCATCTGCAGCTCCTCGTGGCTCTGGTCCAGGGGGACCGTCCTTAGCCCAGCCCAGCCCAGCCCAACCTACATGTAGCCCAGCACAGCCCAGACCAGACGAAACCAGACGAGCCACGGCTCAACAGGGGATGTCTGAATCATGGTGGGTGGGTGTGGGGGTGGGGTGGGGTGGGGGACAGGAAAAAGAAAAACAAATCAGCCCAAATAGCACACTCCCCAGATATTAGAGAGAGAGGAGAGTCATACATACAGTATATTTTCGCCAAGATGAAAAGTCTGAAAAGTTTGCAAGTAAACTCGCCAGAGGGCTGTGACATTGGCTGGCGTCCCTCCGAGTGGTGTGCTGTGCTGAGCTGTTGCATCATTCGGAGCCGTAATGGATCAGCACACTGTAGCACAGCTTTTAATGGCTGTGTTTCTAGTAATAGGAGGAGAGAAGAGAAGTACAGTAGAGCTGCAGGGGCAGCACTAGGATTTAAACGTCTTTGTGTGTCAGTCATGTTTCTGATGTTATGTTTGTACTGTCTGTTGTACTGTATGGTGTTTGCACCTTTGTGTGCTACTCTCATGCTGCAACTTGCCCTATCTTCAAGACAAATATCTCTCAGGAGGAGCCTAATAAAGAAACCTAACCTAACCCTAACCTAACCTAACCTAACCTAATCTAACCATAACCTAACCCTAACCTAACCCTAATCTAACCATAGCCCTAACCTGAACCTAACCTAATCTAACCTAACCCTATCCTAACCCTACCCTAACCTACCCTAACCTAACCTAACCCTAACCTAATCTTAACCTAATCTAACCCTAACCTACCCTAACCCCAATCTAACCTACCTTAACCTAAATGTTTGGGGTACATAGGGCCTATGTTTGGGA
>CM059271.1:27738448-27740948 GCA_030347295.1 Setipinna tenuifilis
CGGTTAGATTAGGGTCGGACCTTTCCCCTGAGCTCCCGTGAGTGGTATCAGAGACTTTAGATATACAGTAGGGAAATTGGTTTCTGTATTGAAATGTCCTGTTACAGTATCCGACAGACAGAAACAGCGAACTCTCCACTCCGCTTTCCACTTCTGGTTGGTTCTGAAAGTGACATCCTTACAAGAGTAACGACCTCAGCTCAGAGGGAGTCTATGACTCCTATCTGCTCGTACTGCAGTATGAACATCACGTAGAATTGCTGATTACTGGCCTTGTTATATGGCACTTGCTGTGCAGTGCCATTTACATGCAGGCATGTATAGGAGTTTACGGGCCAGTTAAATCAGTCACATGCTGTTCATGACAGATGCCCAATGTGTGCAGTTTGTGTACGTGTGTGTGTGTGTGTTTCTATGTGTGTGTGTGTGTGTGTGTGCATGTGTGTGTTTCTATGTGTGTGTGTGTGTGTGTGTGTGTGTGTGTGTGTGTGTGTCTATGTGTGTGTAGGTGTGTGTGTGTGTGCGCGCATGCATGTGTGTGTGTGTGTGTGTAACACACAAAAGCATACATGTCTTTATGAGTATTTTTTGCAGTCGTACACATAACAGGTATATTTCTAAGCGTTATCTATCTAAATAATGCATTTTGAATATGAGCTGTTACTGAAGCATAATAAAGCATAGCTTTTAAAATGGCAATAAAAATAGCTTTAAAACCTTTCATATCCACAAAATGCATTATTACACATCTACTGTTCTTAGTAACTACATCATTTATGCATGCAGGGTTGCATTATCAAGGGCAAAATACCTACTTATCGCATGCACTTCTAGGTAGAAGTCATATTGATTATTATATGATACTGTGATTGTGTTAGAAATTATTATTATTCATGCAAGAAAAGTACATCATTGATTTATGTTTTGTATCATTTGTTCTCAATACGATCATATGTATGATTTATCATCTAATATTTAATGTGAGCTATTTTAATTGTTAAAATTCAGCAAGCTGTGGGCTTGTCTGTTGTTTATTGAGCCAGTGAAGCACAAAGCTTGTCTGGCAGTGTGCGTTGCCATGGCTTTGGGTAAATAGATCTGCATATTGTCTCTTTCAAAATGACATTTTAGTAATAGGTGTTTTTGTCTCTCTCACTCTCTCTTTCTTTCTCTCTCTCTCTCTCTCTTTCTTTCTCTCTTTCTTTTCTTGCTATGTGTGGGTGAAGCTTTCATAACACACAATAGTATTCTCCCGGTAATGCAGTCAAATTTTAAATTATAAGTGCAAATTATTTATTGCATTACAGCATTGTTTAACTAGAGGGCATTTGTAAATTCCCAGTCTGACTAACTCAGATTCAGTAAAATTATAACAGACAGGGCATATTAACATACCACAAAACAGATGCAGATAGATAGGGGAAAAGAATATGATTTTTTTTTTTGTCGAACGAAAAAAAACATGTTTTGAATCAGTTGTCAGTGGTGTTGTTTGCAACACTGGTACACTTTTGTTAGTTCTTACTTAACTTTACTTTACTTTTACTTTACTGTACTGTACTTTCTCCACACTTTCTGACACCGGAAGACTGCTGGAGCGCACCTGTTAGTCTCCTCCAGCTATGGGGATAGAGGTGTAATGTTCCTGGCGCCGCTGCCCACTGGGACCGGAGAGTTAAACACTGTACTCTCCAGGCATCTCTCTTGACATGTTGTTCTCTCGCGAACACCGACTCCGAGTCTCAGCCCTCAGTCTCTGAGTGGGCCGAAGCCTCCACAAGTGCACTTTACAGTGGCAAACTAAACTCAGAGCACATCCTTCACCCCCCCCACCTCACTCCCCTGCTGAATCCCCCCCCCCCCCCCCCACACACACACACACACACATACACAAACACTCCCACACCGCTGGTTTACTTTAGAGCCACAAACTAAACTCAGAGCACATCCTCCAACCCCCCCACCTCACTCCCCTGCTGAATCTCCCCATCCGAAGCCACCCCCCAACACACACACACAGACACAAAGACACACACACCTCCACCCCCTCACCCCCCCACCCCGTTCACTGGTGCCACTGCCAGTTGCCTTGACAGTCGTCCAGACCTCTCCTGTCTGAGAAGTAGAAGAAGTCTTTCTATACATGACATTTTCCTATATAATGACATGTGCAGTGAAAATATACTGAGTCGAGTCTCAGCCTCTGAGTGGGCCGAAGCCTCCACAAGTGCACAAGTGAACTTTAGAGCAGCAAACCCAGAGCACATCCTCCAACCCCCCCAAACCCACTCCCCTGCTGAATCCCCCCCCCCCCCCCCCACACACACTCCCACACCCACCCCCCCAATCACTTTAGAACGGAGACGCAGAGCACATCCTCCAACCCCCCCACCCCACTCCACTGCTGAAGCCACCCCCCCACAGTCACTGCCACTGCCAGTTGCCTTGACAGTCGTCCAGACCTCTCTCTCTCTCTGTCTGTCTTAGAATAAGTTTTCTA
>CM059271.1:27743448-27745948 GCA_030347295.1 Setipinna tenuifilis
ACACACACACACACACACCACCGCCGACCACTCCTCCATTTTTATCTGCCACGTTTTGAGGCATGACAGGTCCTATTGAGCTGGGCCAAGGTGTTACGGGGCTTTTTTGTGTGCGACGAAATGGCCCCTCCGGCCTTTTCCCTTTTGTTCATTTCTTTGTTCCTATCAAAACCGTGTGCATCACGTCGGTGGATTAGGCTGGTTTCCTATTCGTCTCACAAAAACCGTGACAGCTACTTGACCCGAATGCTAACAAAGACAGTCGTTCACAATGGCGCAGAGCTTCCACAGTGACTCTGCAAGTGTCAGCTCCTTGATTGCTGTTATTTGGCCAGGCCAACACCAAATGTGTACACTCTCCTGCCAATGGCATTAAAAACACAAGAGAGTTAAGAAAGCTCATAGATTTCTGTTTCGTCTGGCGTGAGTGAGGAGTATTTTTCTTTTTTTTTTGTCTCAACATGACTCTGAATAATGTTCTCCATGGAAATGTTTTTTCAGCCTTCCACTTCTTCTGAGGGACGTTTTGTATGTCAGAAAGGCTCCCAGAGTGGCCCTGGAGAGGGAGAGGGAGAGGGAGTGTTGGAGACAGAGTAGGGAACAGCGAAAATTTTTGCAGAAAAGCACACAAAAGCGGATTTAAAAAGCATCTAAGGGCAGCGGTCTGTCTGTGGCTGAGAGGCTGGAGAGTGTCATTGTCTTTTGAAGTGCTAAACGCAGCCCTGCCAAACCCACAAGCACATCATAATGTTGGCTGGAGAGCTCTAGCTCTGCCACCACTGGTGCTGCTGCTGATGCTGGTGTGGATGTGGGTGAGGAGACGTGGGAGGGAAATGGGTCTTTAATACATCAGTGTAAATGCCTTCATCTCAATAGCAGAGCCATGGTTGCAAAGGACTTTTTCTGTCTGGCTTTCTTTTTCTGTGCAGTCTTTCTTTCTTTCTTTCTTTCTTTCTTTCTTTCTTTCTTTCTTCCTTTCACACATTTCTTTGAAAGAGTGTCGCTGATGTGGAAATTGGACATCAGAAGTCCAAGCCATGGCTAGGGTAATCATGCTGTTAAAAGGGGGGGAACCTTTGAATTCGCAACACTTTGACCTGCACAAAGGATTCAATCTTACGCTCTTTAAGACAGTGGTGCAAGGCTAGACATTTTACCAAGGGCAAAGAATCATCAAAAGGACAGTCAACATTTTCCTGTTAAAGTCTGGATGAAAGAGGGTGGGGAGTGGGTGCGGGGGTGTGTGGGTGCGGGGGAACGCGGGTGTGAGGATAGGAGGGCTGTCTGTGGTCAATCTGCAGGCATCTTCACATTTATGTTGGGCTTGTGTCATCGCTACTGATGTCCGTCCTTTTCTCCCTTCTTTATCCCAATTTTATACTTCCCGAAGTGCCATCTCCTGATTCAGCCCTTTCGGTAAATGCGCCCCACTGAGTGACTGAGTGACTGAGTGACTGGCACATTGATTTGATCAGCATTTTGGGAGATAGCTGCAGACGCTGGTGCTTTCATTTGTCTTTTAACGACAGTGTGGAGGACAACATAGACATATAAATACATATAAATATATATATTAATATATATATATATAAATATATATAAAAGTCTGGCCCAATCATCTGAAGTTGAGCAGAGGCCCGAGTGGCCTGTTGAGTGAGTGTCAGCACAGTAAAAGTTAAATGGCTTCCTCCGGAGGCCATATGCCGCCATCTGGGAATTATCTCGCAAGGACGGCGAGGTGAGGTGATGGATGCCCGGGGCGACGCGATGCCGGAGCGGAGAGGAGAGGAGCGGTGCGGTGCCGGAGCGGAGAGGAGAGGAGCGGTGCGGTGGCAGTGCGGTGTGGTGGCGGTGGGGTGCGGAGAGGAGAGGAGAGGAGAGGAGAAGAGAAGAGAAGAGAAGAGAGGAGAGGAGAGGAGAGGAGATGAGAGGAGAGGAGATGAGAAGAGAGGAGAGGAGAGGAGAGGAGAGGAGAGGAGAGGAGAGGAGAGGAGAAGAGAGTAGCGGTGCGGTGGCGGTGTGTGGAGCGGTGCGGTGGCGGTGCGGTGCAGTGGCGGTGTGTGGAGTGGTGCGGTGCGGCGAGGAGAGGTGCGGTGCGGAGAGGAGCGGTGCGGTCGAGGTTTATGAGCGCGCTGCTTAATGGGGGCTATTTGCTTCTCGGCAGTCGCACACCTGCCTGCCACTGGCCTCTGCCAAAAAGCACAAAATATAAAAAAAAGGCGAGAGACAAGAGGGTTGGGGCTGGGTGTGTGTGTGTGTGTGTGGGGGGGGGGGGGGGGGCAGACATGGGCAATGTTTTGGTCTGCAAGATTCAAATTCATATAGATAGTTTGGATGCCCATTTATGATTGCAGACGCAACGTGCTGAAACAAACTGTACTGTACCAGTGGACTTTTATATCTATATTTCAACAGGCTTCAAGGCTTCAAAATGAGTCACTGCATTAGAAACAGTAGAATGTGTAGACAGTGGTGTGCATAGCTATACTATGCTGTCAAA
>CM059271.1:27750948-27803448 GCA_030347295.1 Setipinna tenuifilis
AACAACATTAGATAATGTATTTACTAAGGATTAAATCATGAGAAGTTAAGAGGTAAATCATCAAAGTTAAGAGGTAAATGATTAACCAATGTGTTAAATAATGCCTAGCAAATGGCTATAAGACGGACTTCTCCATGAACAAAGAATTAACATATACATCTATAAATTAACTAGTGAGAAATAATTAAGATGTAAGTGCTTACAAATGATCAACAAACATGTTAAATTATTCTTAATAAATGCTTAATAAGGAGGAGTTATTATAAAGTGCTACCAACACTTAGGAGGCAGTCATGTACTGAACACACTGCTGGTATGTGGAAACACATCTTAAGGCCTTCACACATCAGCTTACATATAGTGCATTGCATTTCACCTGTGACAGTCTATTTCAGATTTAGATTTCAGTGTTATCAGTACAACCCCAACACACGCTGCAGCATCAACCCCACACAGCAGCAGTCACGTCAATTACAATCCTGGTCAATTTTAGTCAGCACGTGCTTAATAAAGCCCATTGTTTATCCTAATGACCGTAGATTGAATCCTTGTAAATTACTATGACATTGACGGCATGGTGTGCACTGCCGGTGTGCGGTGGAGAAAGAAATTGTTTGAATTTTTTGAAAGTGCACTGCAATAATAGTGCAGCTTGTGTTGTGCAAAGGCCCTTTTTGTCAGGAGTGTTGGGATTGGTGTTGACTCTGTTTAGCATGAAGTGTAGTGGGGTCAGCATTCAGCTGAAGGGACCTGACGCTCCAGTTTTTTCTTTTTTTTTTTTAAAGAAACTTTTGGGTCAGAGCCATGGAGGAGGGAGTGATAGATTTTCACTAATTCAGAAGTAGAGGTAGCTTTTTTTACACACTCGACACGTGAGAGGATAAGGACTATTCCGGTACATCAATACAACACGCCTCATGAGCACAGCAAGAAAAAAAAAAAAGAAAAAGAAAAAAAAAAACAAATTCATCAGAATCGGATGGCAGTCAGTGCTCACTCGGTGGGGAAGAGCATCAAGCAGGCCAACTAACAGCGAGGGGTTGGATGTTGTCAGCAGATGTGATAGCTGAAAGGAAGCCAAAATGATCCAAAAGATGAGCTGACATCAGCTGCTCCTGCGGGCTCACATGTAAGGCCCATGCCAGCACAAATGAGAGATGGTTTGCTTTTAAACCAGTGCACTCGTGGTCGGAAACACAAATAGATTGTGGTGGTGTTTGTGGAGCCATGTTTAGAGATAAGAAACGACTGTCTGGCCTAAGTGTGTTCGTCTTTGTATTGAGACCCTTGCAAAGACTGTTTTGGAAAGCAAACAGGAAATAAATATTGGAAATCTGAAATTTGGAAATCATTTTTTTTATATATTCTGCCCAGAAAAGATTAGATCCCTTCTTTAGGCATGCGAAACTGACAGTAAAAGTGTTGAATCATTCAAGCAAGCACTGGGTGGAAATCTATCTGAAAAGTCGGCAGTTGCGATGCCAGGCAATGTTCTTAAAAAAAACAGTTTCTTAAAAAATATATTTTTTCAATTTTGGAAGAAGACAGTTTGTGGCCAGGGTTGGAAGTAGTTTTAAATTTTTAAATTCTAGCCGCTACCACTGGATATCTGGACACTGCACGCTAGCAAGGTTTTGGCAACCAGTTCCTCTCCTCCTTTCCCCAGTAAAATCGTACTGCCACTGAATCTTTTACAGGTCCACAGCACAAGGCTGTCCCAGCCTATGTTCTCCCCTGGTTGTAGCTGCAGCATTAATAAGGATATGTTCACATTCATGAAAATTTAATCTGTGACCTAAAACGACAGTGGCAAAGCTGACACTGTGTGTTCGGATTGGTCAGGGTCAGAGATAAACAGCAAAAGGATGACACCATAGGGTACCACTGTCAGTCTTTTGATGACAGTAGCCACCAGAATGAGAGGAAATTAGCATCTCAATGATATGTTCTGTTTAAGTGGAAAATAAACAGAATAGACATTGTTTGTCTGAATACAAGTCAGATGGGGGAGGGGGATACATGTGAAAGTTTAATTCAGAAAATTAACTTGTCAAAAACATCAGAATGAATAAATGAGCTCTCATTAAAGCCAGAAGACAAGGGATAAATAATATATCAAAATGCTTTCTGACCTTATACTTGGATTAACAAATCCTGTTTGCTCTGTGGAAAACTTGGTCATGAATAATAGACTGTAAAAGCCTTGCCAGCATCTTACCTAATAAATGTCAAATTCACTTCTTTTTTAAATAATTATTTTCCAATAATCTGGATCAGGTTAGCTTTCATACATCTGAAACTCCAGTGTAGCCCTGAAGAAACAAAATGTTTTTCCAGCAGGTTTCTGATAAGCATAATAGGCTATTAGCTCTCACAGTTATGCTTTTAAGCGTCTGTATGCTTTCATGATTATGCATGATAACACGATAAAGGTGTGCCAGGTGATTTGCTCAGAGATCTGTGTTCCAGTCCTGGACAAATCTGCGCACAGGTGCCAGCTCTTGTCCCTGTTGGGCAGGCGGATATGCAAGGTTGGCCAGCATGTTAAATGAGCTAAGTTGTAAGCAACTTGACTTCTTTTAGTAGCTTGAAGCATGACCTTTCATCCAAAGCGCTTCTTCAGTTCTGGTATGATGCACTGTAAACCCGGATAAGTCAATACAACTCAAAACTTTTGATGTAACTGATTACGTCAATAGTTTTGAGTACATTAACTATATATTTTAATTAAAGTTAACTTTAAAAATTTAAATACATGAATTTGTACTTAAACGTTTAAAGTTAACTTTAATTAAAATATATGGTTAATGTACTCAAAACTATTGACGTAATCAGTTACATCAAAAGTTTTGAGTTGTATTAACTTATCCGGGTTTACAGTGCAAAGCGCTTCTTCTACCAGTTCTGGTATGATGGTAGGTAACCAAGAGTTAAGACTCTGGATCACTGTGATGATGGGTACGGCTTACAGCTCCACCCCCACTGATCCAGAGTTTCAACTCCCGGTTCCCTACCATCATGCCAGAACTGAAGAAACCTTTTCAAAGGTGAAACATCTTCAAGCTACTGAAAGAAGTCCAGTTGCTTACAACTTGACTAAGAAATGACTAATGAATGAGAATCTTCACAGACGTATGGCCAGCATGTCCTTACACTTATAGGGTTTAGATCTTATATACAGTCTATGGTTTAGATGTGGAACTGTTGTACTGAAGTAAATACCATGATATAATAAACTTCATAGAAGCAGATCTTATTAGATGTCTTTGTAGCAGACTGTGAATTACCCCTCCATAATTGAGGGGTGTCATGTTTTATGTTTTACATGACTTACATTAATATATCAGTACCCTCCAACCCTAATATCTTTGTCTCTTTGGGAGGTACTAGGTGTTGATTGGGGGTACTGTACCCCCAGTACCCCCTGTAATTCGGACTATGGTTTGTAGATCATAATACTTATTCTCTTAGCATTATGTATCTCCAGGTCTTAAATTGGAAGTGTTGACAGCACAGGATAGAAGGATATCCCTTCCTTTCTGGACCCAACGTTTGGGAATAAAGTAAAGTTTTAATGAGGTTGGTTTAACTTGGGGCCCAAAGTAAACACATCAGTGCCAAGGATGTTAATTAAAAAAATTGGGAGAATAATGTTTGGAAAACACAGGCAAAAGAAACTGTGTGCACTTACACCAATTACGTAATTGCTAGACTTGCTATAATGTGTGGTTCTTGTCTCTGTCCAAGGAATGGTGGTATTGATATATATATTTTTTATTTTATTAATTTTATTTGTACATTGTACATTTATACATGCACATTTCTTATCAAATGTTTCCATTTGATGCACTGTACCAGAGTTAGCCTTAGGCTAATTTACATCTGCAGCCGACTGGCCATTGCCCACAATAAAACAATCAGCAGACACAGGACAACATTCAACACACAGACAGTACAGACAATGCAATACATGGACAGTACATAACAAGCATAATAAAACAAACACACATGGTAACACCACTGTACACAGTCAGCAACACTGTGGATATGTAAAAATAATAACTTGATATATCATGATATATATCATCACTGGCCTCTCAACCATCCATACTCTGAACACACCATACCAGAATGTTACTTTTGAGTTCTCTGCTTAAAAAAAAGAGTTGATCTGACAGAAGAACAGAATACCTTGAAGTGATGCAACCTGTAAAAAAAACAGTGGGGATGGTTTAATTTGCTCTTAATTTGTTATGAATTGTTGTGAATTTAGTTTGCTGAATGACATTGGAGATCTAGTTAGCCCCCTACTTCAAACAAATTAGGGTAAAAATCCAATCCAGCTTTCCGAAATTACATTAATTTGTCCATTTTGTGTCTTGTTACTGCACTAAAAAGGTAAACTTTTTGAGGCTGTAAAAACAGAGAAAGTTTCTGAATGGCAATCCACCCCAAGTGCTTTTCTGTTTATTGTGTTTTTCGGTCGTGATGTGGGCATCATCATCATGTCCATCTCGCAGTCAGTTCGCATCAATAGTGTACCAACCACAGATTCCCGCGCTGTAAAGCCATTTCTGCTGACACAAAAGATTATGCATTTTAATGAACTCGAGCTTTCCTCTCCTTTACAAAACGCACCTGCTGCACATTTTCGAAATTGAAAGCTTTCACATAAAACGTGTATTCCGAAAAGTGCTTTTGAGCAAGTTTTGACTGGAGTAATTGACTTGATTGTAATATTTAGGGACACTTCCTCTGCAAGGACTTTGACAAAAAGGGGAGCTAAGAGTCCTTGGTGCTCACACTGCGTGGTCCCAGCAGGGTGCCACTTCTGTCTTCCTGTTGCAGTTAACTACCAAAAAAAAAAGCAAAAGAGCAAAACAAACACAATGAACACTCAGTTGACCTTGCACGTCTCTCCGGATTTAGATCAGGATAGTGCATGCTAGCAAATGGAGTGCAGCTGTGTTCAACAAAGCAGGAACTGGATAGAGCTGGCATTCCGGAACCCCACGTGCAATGTGCATTCAGATGACGCAGGCTTGGTGAGAGATACCAGGGCAAGGTCCATATGTTAGTGGTGAAGCCTCAGAGTTGTCCTCTTGTGGACTCAACTGGCTAGTCCAACCGGCTAGACCTGTGCAAAACCGCCCCAAACAACGACCCCTCTGCATACCTCCGTACAAATGCATCTTGTGGCTTCCTTGACACCAGAGTGGGAGTGGGGCGAGATGCTTTTTTTGTTGTTTGAAAGTTACAACTGTAATTTCCAAGAGCAGTTTGAAAGACATCCAGGCCCTGCATTGCTCTCCTCCAAAAAACCTAGTTAGTCATCCGTTAGTGTCAGAGAATATATTTCCCAGATTAGGGTATGGGCTGGGGCCAGACTGACACAGGTGGACACAGATAGATAGATAGATAGATAGATAGATAGATAGATAGATAAAAACAAGCAAAAAAGAGAGTGGATGGATCTATACATTCATGCACTCAGATACACTGATGCATGGTGCATAGCCTACACTGATCTGACGCATAGCGATATGATATGCACACGTGCTGGCCTACATTTCTGCATACATTAGAGTGAGAACTAGATAAAAGACATATATGTAGGTATGTTAATGGACGACTGTGTGCAGTAATACATTCCCACCCTATTATTCCCTTCCGTCACCCCACTCGTCCGTATAATGCGCGTGTACCTTTTTCTCTCTCCGCGTAATAAGTGGTTGTGCTGCCGGCCAAGGCAGGCCACAGCCAATCATTCGCAGCGAGCTGTGAGCATAGGGAAGGAAATTGGTGTGAGCAAAGAGCAGGCAAAATGGGCAGCAGGGCAGGATGAGGGGTGAGAGCGTGTGGAGTCGGAGAGAGAGGGATGGATGCGCTGGTTGTATTCCCTGTTTGTAAATGTTTTATAATTCCCGTATTTGAAGTGGGCCTTGCCGGGGCACGCCTCTGCCTATTTCGGCAAAGCTGCAGACTTCGCCTCCATGCATACCGAAAGACAAAGAGATGCATCTTTTCAGGGAAAGAGTAAAGAGAGTCCAACTGGTTTTTAAATGAAGCCCTGGCTGTTGTTTCAAATTGACCTGGGGCTGTTTTGCAAATGGACTTGGGCTTGTTTTTAAATGTGGGCTTGCAGCTAGCTAGTTGGTGTTCCCCCAGAAAGTAAAAGATCCTTGGAGGTTGAAGATGTTGCAATGGAAGATGTAAAGATGTCAAGGTCAAGGGTCAAGTTCAAGGTCGAGGTCAAGGTCGAGGTGTCTTTAATGTCCCCAGGTGGCAATTTGTTATGCCGCTTAGTAGAGCAATACACACACCAACAATAATTACAAAATTACACAAATTAGACATAGACATCGATAAGAATATCGAAAAATGAATACTGACAGGCACTTAAGAATACGTGAAAACAAGAAGTATTCAAAAGGATGGTTACAGCAGGTAAAAAATGAGTTTTTTGAATCTTTTTGTTTTACAACTTTTTTAAAGCAAAATCTGCATCCTGATGATAAAACCTGACTATCCAACCATGAAGCGGGGTGGAGGGGGAGCAGCGCTGGGTGAGTGGCCAGGCTCGGGCTGCGTTTGTGGGGTCGGCTGGTGAGCGAGGCGAGGCTGGTGGCTGGTGGCTGGTGGCTGGTGAGCGAGGCATGTGGTGTTCCTCTGTAATGAGACTGCAGCGACACGCGAGCGCATCAATTATTCACTGCCCTCATCATCAGCCCGAGACGAGAGCCGGCCGCCTGTGACTAAAAGAGCCCGCCGCCGCCCGTGACTATCTGAATCACGCCTCTGATTAGTGCCCAGGACATGGCACTCGCACACACACGGCCTCGCTCTTTCACTCACTCTTTCTGTCTGACTCGCTGTCTCTCTCTCTCCATCTCTCTCTCTTCATCTCTCTCTCTCTCCCTTTCTCTTTCTCTCGCTCTTCCTCTGTCTCTCTGTCTGTATCTTTCTGTCTCTGTGTCTGACTTGCTGTCTCTCTTTCTCCATCTTTCTCTCCATCTCTCTCTCCATCTCTCTTTCTTTCACTCTTTCTCTGTCTCTATATATCTTTCTGTCTCTGTGTCTGTCTCTCTGTCTCTCTTTCCTCTCTTCCTCTCCCCACTCGCAGATACACGGCCTGTTTCTCTCTCTTTCTCTCTCTCTTTCTCTCTCTCTCTGTGAATCTTTCTGTCTCTGTGTCTGACTTGCTGTCTCTCTCTACATCTCTCTTTCTTTCACTCTCTCTCTGTATCTTTCTGTCTGTGTCTGACTCATTGTCTCTCTCTCCATCTCTCTCTCTCTCTTTTTTTTACTCTTTTCTTTCTCTGTATCTTTCTGTCTCTGTGTCCGACTCTGTCTCTCTGTCCTCACTCTCTTCGTCTGTCTCTCTTTCTCTCTCTCTTTCGCTCTCTCTCTGTATCTTTCTGTCTCTGTGTCTGGCTCTCTTTCTCTTTCTTTCAATCTCTCTCTCTCTTTCACTCTCTGTCTCTCTTACTCTCTGTCTGTCTGTCTTTCTTTTTCTCTTTACTCTCACTCCATCTCCCTCCTCTCTCTATCTCCCCCCCCCCCCCCCCCCCCCCCCTCTGTCTTTCTCTGTATTTTTCTGTCTCTGTGTTCGGCTCTCTGTTTTTCCCTCTCCATCTGTCTCTTTCTCTCTTTCAGTCTTTGTCTTTCTTGCTCTCTGTCTGTCTGTCTCTCCCTTTATTCTCACTTCATGTCTCTCTCTCTCTTCACTTGCACTCCATATCTCTTTCTCTCTTTCTTCACTCACTCCATCTCCCTCCACTCTCTATCTTTCTTTCTCTGCCTCCCTTTCTCTCTCCTCTCTCCTTTTTTCTTTTTCCTGCAGTTCTGTCAGCATGACCAGACGTGTGTGTGTGTGTGTGTGTGTGTGAGTGTGTGTGTGTGTGTGTGAGTGTGTCTGTCTGTGGCAGTGTGAGTGTGTTTGTTAGAAGACACTGTGTGCATGTGTGTGTGTGTGTGTGTGTGTGTGTGTGTGTGTGTGTGTGTGTGTGTGTGTGTGTGTGTGTGTGTGTGTGTGTGTACAGACAGAGGTGAGTTCGTCTAATTTGCTGTGTGTCCTGAATTCACTGCAGCAGGGAGGTTGTTCAATAATGCATGTGGTTTGGGGTGTGTGTGAGGTGTGTGTGGGTGTGTGTGGGGTGTGTGGGATGGGGAGGGGGGTGTTATTGTGAGTGTTGGAGGGTGAATGTCTTTATTTTCAGAAGTCTCAGGACAGGAATGGGTGAGAGCAGAAGGTGGGGGGAGAGTGAAGTGTGTGTGTGTGTGTGTGTGTCTGTGTGTGCGCGCGCATGTTTGTGTGTGTGCACACGTGTGTGTGTGTGTGTGCATGTTTCTGTGTGTTTGTGTGCGCAAGCGTGTGTGTGTGTGTGTTGAGTGGAATTGTGAGGGTCAGTTGCTATGTGTACAAGCCTATTGTAATAGCCTCCAAGCGCTTGCCCTGCCTTTCAGTAAAGCATTCAGACAAAACTATTTTTGATCAGACGCTGCTCTCCCAAATTATAATGGCTGAAACACTTTTTCTCATCTTTGTTCGCGAATATTGCTTTTATCCCCCATTATGGCTATTCACTTCCATTTGCCCTGTCTCTTAGTTGTGCTCCTGTGTGTGTGTGTGTGTGTGTGTGTGTGTGTGTGTGTGTGTGTTTCCCTCACAGTCCTCGGTGAAGGGAGAGAATGTGACGGTGTTCGGGTGCCTCAATCACGGGATGCCTCTCCTGCTGCCTGACAACTCCTCGGCCAAATGTGAAGCTGGTAAGATGAGCCTCATGGTCAGTCAGTCTGTCCGCACATGGATCACTTTAAATCGGTCAGTGGTTTAGCCAGCTCGACGCCATCCACGGCCCTTCTCATTTTTACCCCTTCCAAGGAGGTTATGTTTTTGCTGCCATCTGTGTGTGTGTGTCTGTGTGTCTGTGTGTGTGTGTGTGTGTGTGTGTGTCTGTCTGTGTGTATGTGTGTGTGTGTGTCTGTCTGTCTCTCTGTCTGTTGTTTGGTTGTTTGATAGCAAAATAATTCAAAAAGTCATTAATGCACATTCTGACATTTTGACAGCATGTCGGTATTGTCACTGCCTCGAGGTGATTCTTTTTTGGTGAAAATCGGTTCATTGATTACCTCACAAAAACATTCTGAAAATTAACATGCTGAATCCCATTGCAGACACTAAATAAAAAATAAAATAGGAGGGGGGGGGTTAACTGGTGGAGGCCCTGCACTCTCCACGCTCTCCAAGTGCTGTTTTATATTTTATATTTTTTTCCCACCGAAGGGAAGATAGATGATAGAACAGCGCCGTAATGCCCGATAAGATGCAATGTGGGCTAAGATAACAGGGTTAGGGCGTGTTGATATAAAAATAAAAAACCCAACAAAATCCTCTAGCTGTAGAGTGTGTGTGCGCGGCAAGAGGCTGAATTCAATTCGCGAGATTACATGAGAGTTTAGGGCCATCTTCTGAGTCTGCGAGACCCACTTAGGTGCCATCTCTCGTCTGAGAGAGAGGGCCCCCACTTAGACTAAATGGGTTTGTGAATGAAGTAACGCACACAAACACCCCTAAGGCTGGGGGCCGCGAGGAAATAATGTCACATACACTCCACTGCTCCAGAGCCTCTTCTTCCTCCTCCTCTTCCTCCTCCTCCTCCTCCTCCTCCTCCTCCTCCTCCTCCGCTGCAGCAGTAGCAGGGGGGAACCTAACCTGATTCTGCTGTTGTAATAATAACAGTCTGATTGTTTGGCCAAATAACCGCAGCCGTCAAATTGCGTTCTGCGACACTGGCAAACTTTCACTTCAAAAGCTCCTTATCTTGCTTCCTTTTCGCCAAAGTGATGCGCTTATCGCCGATCCCCATCCATTTCCCCAACAGCAGCGTCTCACTTAGAATGCAACATGCGATGGTTGCCGATGTGCACGCCACATCTTTTGCAAATCAGATTCATAGAAAAATGCTTCCTGCAGGAGCCATTGCTGGAATAGAAATGAGGGGAAGGGACCTGGCGAGGAGACTGGAGGACAGTGATTAGGGTTATGTATTCAGCGGGTCCCTTAGCAACCTTCACTTTTGTTTTTGTTTGTTTGTTGGTTTTGTTTTGTTTTTATTTCACAAGTTTGTGACAGGTAAATGTCATTTCACTTTCCTATGTAATGTTGAGTATAACCCTACTCCATGACTGTCATGATACAGTATGTTGTATACCTTGAGCTCTAATCACTTATGACTCCCCAATTTCGCTCTTACTGTAGCTAAGTACTTCCCAACCTGTGTTGTTATATTTTCATTAAAAAAAAACCCCACTGATTTCACATTCATTAAATGACTGTCTGGTCCAAAAAGAAATAAGTGAAGAACAGTGATTAGGGTTATGTACTCAGTGGGTCCCTTAGCAACCTTTCCTTTTGTTTTGATTGTTTGTTAGTTTTGTTTTGATTTTTTTTTGTTGATTTTCTTCACAAGTAAGTAAATTAATTAAATGACTGTCTACTTGTTTTCCTATGTGCTCCGTGTAGAGTCTGTGACTGGGTTCCTGCTCACTGTGAACACCACCTCCAATGTGACCAAGCTGAGGATCCCGTACCCCCAGACAGGCACCTGGTACCTGAGTCTGCGCTCCCTCTGTGCCACCGAGCAGGGGTAAGCTGGGGACACCTCAGAGACGTATAATGCCCAGAGACATGGCTCTGCTCTAAGCCAACAGCTCTAGCCCGGCACCTGTTCCTCACCGAGACTGAGACCGAAATCAGCTGAAGTCAACCATGAAGAAAATCTCTGAAAAGAGAAGCTTTTAGACCTTTTAGGCCCTTTGGACCAAAGTTGTGTCGCTGTGGAAAATGATTCTCAATTGGGCGCCTTAATGGTCCTGCTGCTGACCCTGTGAGAGATAGAGATAGTGGGTCTGTCTGTGTCTGCAGCTGGTAAAAGTTTAACTTCGACTTGGTACACAAATGTAACTTTCTCCCCTTATGCAACCACAAATAGGAAGTTACCGCCTAAACTTTATGGCTTCCTTCTTTATTGCTGTTCCAGTAGTTCTATCTCAAAGGGTTTTTTTTTTTTACGTTGGTACGTAGACATCTGTCTTATTTTTGTCTCATTTCATCACGCTGTGAAGTTTATGCATTTCAGACCATGTTTTGATGGGAAACTCGGATTTAATGTCTCGGAGTATGCATAATTCTCAATTTAGAAAGCAGATCATGTTTTCAATCTTGTTTCATCTTCTGTAATATCATTGTGGCCTTTAATATTAGTGTTTTAAGTCAGGCGGCACTCCTACCATTTTTTTGTCGAATGGGTAATTCAGAGAGAAATAAATAAGGCTGGTAAAGTTGCTTACACAGTGCTTTCTGTGAGTCTGGAGTAGAACTGCAAAGACTTGAGTTTGTACAGCAAAACTTTGGATGTGGGTTTTTGTCTGACCTCCTTTAGACAATGCCACTAGAGATTCTTTTCCAAATTCCAAAAGAAAAAAACAACACAGAGAGATAGCATTTTTCTTTTAAGGCTTTTTGCAGACTGCCTACCCAATCAAAAATCACTGTCGCGTTTGGGGTAGACGTTGTCTACTTTAATTGCCGAATGGAGCTCTTTTTTCGTTAGTACCCCCTTCCACTGTCAGAGATTAGCTTGACCCAAATTCTATCTGTCTTAGGAAGGACTGGCAGTCTCTTGTGTTTATCTTGTTCGGTAATGCACTTCAATTTGGCTTGACTTGGGCAGTAATTAAACACTACTGCTGAAGCAACTCAGCACTGAAGCCATCTTTTGAAAAAAAAACAAAAAAAAACAAAAGAGTACAACTTACAAAGTACAACTTGTTCTCTGCTTCACAATGTCTCTTTTCATCCTGCTGTTTTCACACATTTGTCTTTGAAGGTTTGAGATGTGCAGCAACGTGACAGCGGAGGTTTACCTGCGTTCCTACCTGACGCCGTGCATCAATGACTGTGGAACCTACGGCCAGTGCAAACTGCTGCGCACCAACAACTACCTGTATGCAGCGTGCGAGTGCAAAGCAGGTAAGCGTCCTTCCCCTAAATATGTGTGTGAAGATGTTCATTGATCCAGGTCCATGGTAGTCAAAAGAGCTAAGTGGTAAGCCACTGGAACACTTTGGCAATGCAGCATGTTTTGTCATGCCAGTAAAGCACTATTGAATTGAATTGTATTGAATTAAACTGGACTTGAAGACGTGTCACCTTTCATCTAAAGTGCTTCTTCAGTTCTGGCCTGATATCTCTGCACCACTGGAAGCGGAGCTGTGAGCTATAGACCACACCCCTTCATCATGTGACAAAAGGGTCACATGAGCCCCATTATCATACATCAATGTGTCAGCCATTAACATATGTCACTGTAATTCACACCTTGACTTATGTTAATTAATGTTAAAGGTGAAACGTCTTAAAGCTCCATAAGAAATCCAGTTGCTTACAACTTAGCGCTTTTCACTCTTCTCCAAATAGCTTTGTCAAGAACTCACACACAATCTTGATGTCTTTGTCTTGTGTGTTAGATGGAGTGACAAGTATACGTACGTGTCCCACACCCAGTGGGTTGTCTGACACACACACACACACACACACACACACACACACACACACACACACACACACACACACACACACACACACACACACACACACACACACACACACACACATGTCAGGTATCCTTAACTGACATGACTAATGAAATGCAAATGACAAGCTCTCAAGTTGAAGGGCTCCCATTTGTATGATACTATATACTTAAAGGCATCCTCTGTTCCTAGGTTAATATGATTTTAATCGCTGCTGGTGTTTTGTAATGACAATGTAATTGTCACACTCGAATGATGGCACACCAATCAGTGTTCAACAGTTATGTAAAGTCCTTCAATTACATGTGTGTCAATCAAAGAATTTTTAATTTTTAATTTATTTAATTTTTTTGCCTTTGCCACGACGAACAACTGATCGCAGATGAGGCTCGGTTGTAATTATGGGACGCGTGATAAGGTCTGGAAATATGCTAATCACGCCCTTTTAATTACCCTGCTATTATAGAGCCGTCGGCCCCACCCTCCTCGGCTGGGCCAGGAAGTGAGCGGGTGATGTGTGTGTGTGTGTCCGTGTGTGTGTGTGTGTGTGTGTGTGTATGTGCGTGTGTATGTGTGTGTGTATGTGTGTGTGTGTGTGAGTGTGTGTGTGTGTGTGTGTGTGTGTGTGTGTGTGTGTGTGTGTGTGCTGAAGTGAGCGGATGATAGCGATGTCATTAGCATACACACAATTAGCGTTTGAATGATGACACCCCGGCAACAGATGCTCCTCGTTGCTGTCTATTCAATTTCTCCCCTATTTTTTTTTTGTTTACTTTTTTTTTTCTTTTCAATCTCAACTTCTTGACAATGGAGCACAAGGGCTCTTTTGTGATTGTTTGAGTGCCACCCTGTCTGTGTTGTTTGAAAGTGCCTTGAAAACAAATTCTGGTTAGGCTCACAGCAACTTTGGCTGATTACTTTTTCGTTTTTCTTTTCACATTTCTGTTTATTTGGGGCTTGGGGGGGGGGGGGGGTTGTTCAGGGCTGGTGGTGATTACAGATGTATAGGAGAATACATACATATACCTCTTTATTACCTGTGTGTGTGTATGTGCCTGTGTGAGTGTAAGTGTGAGTGTGAGTGTGAGTGTGCGTGTGCGTGCGTTCATGTGAGTGTGTGTGTGTGTGCGTGCGTGCGTACGTGCGTGCGTTCGTGCGAGAGTGTGTGTGTGTGAGCATGTGTGCGTGCGTTCGTGCGAGAGTGTGTGTGTGTGTGTGTGTGTAAGCATGTGTGTGTGTGTTAATGCATCCCTGTGAGCTCCAAGGGCGAGGGAGGAGTGTTGGGCACAGTGGCCTATTTCCAGTGGCATGTGTGCTGCTCAGCAGGCCCACTGGATCCAATCTATATTTATGAAGCTATTTACAAAAGGACAACGATGAGAAATGGCTCCTAGATATGTGTTTCCATGTGTGCTAATGTGTTTTTGTTGTGTCTGTGTGAACGAAAAACTCTGTGTGTGTATATATCTGTGTGTGTGCACATGTGTTTATATGTGTATATGTGTGTGTGTGTGGATGGGTATGTGCGCATGTGCATGCATGCGTGTGTGTGTGTAGTGTGTGTGCGTGGGCATGCATGCATATGTGTGTGTGTGTATATATGTGAGTAGTGTGTGTGCGTAAGTGCGCGGGCATACATGCATATATGTGTGTGTGTGTGTGTGTGTGTGTGTGTGTGTGTGTGTGTGTGTGTGTGTGTGTTTGTGTCTGTGTGTGGATCTGTGTGCACCAAGTTGGCCTGTGGCTGTGGTGCCTGTGTCTGTGCATATGCATATATCCATGGCCCCAGTGTAATGTGTAACATGTCCTCTCCTCTCCTCTCCTCCCCACTGCAGGCTGGGAAGGCTGGGGCTGCACAGACAACACAGAGGCCTACTCCTACGGCTTCCAGCTCCTGTGTGTGTGTGTGTGTGTGTGTGTGTAGTGTGTAACGTCTCCTCTCCTCTCCTCTCCTCTCCTCTCCTCTCCTCTCCACTGCAGTCTGGGAGGGCTGGGGCTGCACTGACAACACAGAGGCCTACTCCTATGGCTTCCAGCTCCTGTGTGTGTGTGTGTGTGTGTGTGTGTGTGTGTGTGTGTGTGTGTGTGTGTGTGTGTGTGTGCGTGGTGTATAACTCTCCTCTCCTCTCCTCTCCTCCTCTCCGCAGGCTGGGAAGGCTGGGGCTGCACTGACAACACAGAGGCCTACTCCTACGGCTTCCAGCTCCTGTGTGTGTGTGTGTGTGTGTGTGTGTGTGCGTGGTGTATAACGTGTCCTCTCCTCTCCTCTCCTCTCCGCAGGCTGGGAAGGCTGGGGCTGCACTGACAACACAGAGGCCTACTCCTACGGCTTCCAGCTCCTGTCCACGCTCCTGCTGTGCCTGAGCAACCTGATGTTTGTGCCCCCCGTGGCCATCGCCATCCGCAGCCACTACCTGCTGGAGGCCTCTGTCTACATCTTCACCATGTTCTTCTCCACCGTGAGTCACAGAGAGAGCCTCCCTCTCTTCTTTCTCTCCCTCTCTCTCTCTCTCCCCCTCTCGCTCCCTCGCTCCCTACATTTCACTCCACCGTGAGTCACAGAGAGAGCCTCCCTTCTTTCCTTCTTTCCCTCTCTCTCCCTTGCTCCCTAAATTTCACTCCACTGTGAGTCAGAGAGAGAGCCTCCCTTTCTTTCCTTCTCTTTCTCTCCCTCTCTCTCTCTCTCTCTCTCCCTCGCTCCCTAAATTTCACACCCCCGTTGAACACCACCATATCTCAGGCGGACAGACCGAGGGGAGACTGCAGTAATTTGGCAGAGTGATTTGAGTCTGGTCTACCCCTGCAAGACTACCAATTACTTTTGCTTTGGAATCCGGCAACAGTGGTCTATTCTGTTTTTCGTCCTTTGCTATCTCTCTCTCTCTCTCCCCTTCTTGCTCTCTCGTCTTCTTTCTCTGTCTGTCTGTCATGCTCTAATCTCAAATGTGTATGTATGTAGTCATGATCTTCTGCCAACTTGTGGTTATCTAGCTGATCATTTCTGTATTTAATGTATTAATATAATAATAATAATAATTTATAATTTATAAATTTAATTTTTGTCTTTAATTTGTTTCTTTTCCCTCTGCCTGTTTTCAACCCTGTATGTCACGCTCCCCTGCCTCTCTCCGCTCCTCTTCTGCCCCCGTCTCCTATCCCCTCTCTCTCCTCTTTCTTCCCTTCTCCCACTCCTCACCTCTCTCTCCCCTTTCTTCCCTTCTTCCACTCCTCACCTCTCTCTCTCCCTTCCTTTCAGTTTTATCACGCCTGTGACCAGCCGGGCATAGTGGTGTTCTGCATCATGGAGTATGACGTGCTGCAGTTCTGTGACTTCCTGGGCTCCCTCATGTCTGTCTGGGTCACCGTCATCGCCATGGCGCGCCTCAAGTCCATTATCAAACAGGTACAGCAGCGGCTCTGACTCTCTCTCTCTCTCTGTCTGTCTCTCTCTCTTCTTTTTCTTTCTTCTCTCTCTCTCTCTCCCTCTCTGTCCTTTTTCTTTCTTCTCTCTGGCCCTCTCTCTCTCTGTCTTTCTCTTTCTCTGCCTCTCTCTCTCTTTCTTTCTTCTCTCTCTGTCTCTCTTTCTCTCTCTGTCTCTCTGGATCTCTCTCACTGTCTCTCTCTCTCTCTCCGGCTCTCTCTGGCCCTCTTTCTCTCTCTCCTTTTTCTTTCTTCTCTCTCTCTTTCTCTCTCTCTCTCTAGCTCTGTCTCTGTCTCTCTCTTTCTCTCTCTCTGTCTATCTCTCTCTCTCTCTCTCTCTGGCTGTCTCTATAAATATATATCTCTGTCTGTCTCTGTCTCTCTCTCTGTCAGTCTCTCTGTCGCTCTGTTTCTGGCTCTTTCTATATATCCCTTTCTCTGTCTCTCTCTCTTTCTCTCTTTTGCTCTCTTATCTTTTTTCTCTCTTGTCTCTCTCCATTACTCTCTCTCCTTTCTCTTTCTTCTCTATATCTCTCTTTCTCTCTCTCTCTCTTTCTTTCCATCTCACCCATCTGTTCCCCTCACGCCTCCCTTGTCCTTTAAAGCTTTTGCGTACCTTTGCTCAATCATCCCAGTGAACAGTGAAAGGGTGTTGCAGAGGATTTTGAGGAAAAATTTGGGACTTATGGTAGTTCAGATTTGTGCATGTCCACGCACACCAATGCACACTTTGGCACTATACAGGTTGATTCCAAAGGTGTGTCAAGCCTTACTGAAAAGTTTTCCACTGAAGTTCACCGCAGTATTATCCTGAAAACAGTTTGGGTGAATTGGGAACTAATTGAAGTTCAGATTTGTGCATGTGCTGTCCACATGCACCATTGTGCACTTCAATGCTAGACACAAAATTCAAGATAATGATCGTCACAGAGCACCGCAAAGATCATGTAATTCTCATTTGTTTTTGTCACACACGGATGGCAAGTATGCAGAAGCATGCTTGATTTCCATTTCAATAAGTTAATGAAAACTATAGACACCTTTGAACAAATGTGGTGTCATAATGGCGCTTTGTGTTCAGTGAAAGATGAGGAACTGCTTTTTGCACTTTTTTATCACCTGGCAGACACCAACATGTGATTTTATTTATTTATTTATTTGCAGTTTTGTTGTCAACAAATAGCACAATTGTGCTCTTGTATCCATTTCAAAAAACTGCAATAAAGGTGTTTTAAAATTGAATTCTCTCTCTCTCTCTGTCTCTCTCTCTCTCTCCCTCTCCCTCTCCCTCTCTCTCTCTCTCTCTCTCTGTCTTTCTCTCCATCACACCTGGTCTATTCAGCTCACGCCTTGCTTGTCCTTTAGTTAAGAGGTAGACACGGGCCCTCGCCTCGCCTCGCCGCGGTCAATGGCAGACGGCTGCTGTGGTTTAGTGCTTTTTATTTGTCCGCGGCTAATGGCTCCGTAAATGTTACTCCGGCCATCAACAGGCCTGTTTTATTAGCGGCTTTAGCCGATGACGTAGGAGTGTTTGAGTGGAGCGATGTTCCGTGGGAGAGATGCTCGCGCTCGTTTACGATCCGACTGCATTAGCGGGTTATACTTTAAGTCGTTTTTTGTGAATGTGTTATTTTTTGAAGCGAGCATTGTGTTGGGTTGGGTTGTGTTGGGGGGCGAATGAGGCCTCAGAGAAGAAATACTTGACCGTCAGCAGTCTGTCAGAATCCTCTTTATGGTTGTTGACATTTCGCTATCTAGTGCGGTAAACACAAAATTTCAGGTGCATTCTCTCTCTTTCGCTAGTTCAATCAATGGTTGTTCACCGGCCTGGAAAACAGCCTGAGAGGGAAGAAATGAGTGAGCGAGCGAGAAAGAGAAAGACAGAGAGAGAGATAGAGAGAAAGAAGGAGAGAAAGAGAAAGATAGACAGCTGCTTTCCTCCAGGGCAACTGTTTTTCGCTGAGCGGTGCAGAATGCTACTGCTAATCAAATCACACATGTCAGATCAGTGGGGGGTGAGTGTGTGTGTGTGCATCTGTGTGTGTGTGTGTGTGTGTGTGTGTGTGTGTATGTGTGTGTTGGAGAGGGAGAGACGGAGTCTGTGTGTCCGTTAGAATGTGTGTGTGTGTGAGAGAGAGGGAGAGACTGAGTTTGTGTGTGTGTGTGTGTGTGTGTTACAAAGACAGCCTCAGTTACCCCAACTAACTCTACACTTCAGAGTCCACTAGACCTTGCCTGCCTGCCTTCCCGCCCGCCTGCCTGCTTGCTTGTCTGTCTTCCCACTGACTCACTGCTGACCTCCACA
Source organism: Setipinna tenuifilis (assembly GCA_030347295.1). Classification (NCBI taxonomy): domain Eukaryota; kingdom Metazoa; phylum Chordata; class Actinopteri; order Clupeiformes; family Engraulidae; genus Setipinna; species Setipinna tenuifilis. The sequence goes on from CM059271.1 coordinate 27,769,271, forward strand.
GCCTGTCCTGTAATTGGCTGAGTAGGACCCCCCCCCCCCCCACTACCCCCCCCCCCCCCCACCCCCCCTCCGTCATCTCATCCCTCCACCTTTCTCCATTGCCTCTGTCACCTCGTTTGCCTCTGTCACCTCGTTTGCCTCTGTCACCTGGTTTGCCTCTGTCACCTGGTTTGCCTCTGCTGTTTACCCTGCTCCCTGCTCCCTGCTCTGTGTGTGCCACCAGGTGCTGTATCTGCTCGGGGCCATGTCTCTGTCCATGGCTCTGCAGCTGGACCGCCACGGCCTGTGGAACCTGCTGGGGCCCAGCCTCTTCGCCCTGGGCATCATGGCCGTCGCCTGGGTAAGCACCCCCCGTCCCCCGATCCCTCCATACATACACACACACACGCACACACACTCACACTCACACACACACACACACACACACACACACACACACACACACACACACACACGGCCTGTGGAATCTGCTGGGGCCCAGCCTGTTCGCCCTGGGCATCATGGCCATCGCCTGGGTAAGCACCCCCCGTCCCCCGATCCATCCGTCTGCTGGTTATATGTATGTATATCCACTGCTCTCTTTCTGTCTGTCTGTCTCTCTCTCTCTCTGTCTTTGTCACTCTCTTTCTCTTTCACACACACACACATACAAACACACACAGTCACACTCACACACACATACGCACACAAAATATACATATACTCTTTCTCTTTCTCTTTCACACACACACATACATACACACGCACACACACACAGACACACACGCATGGACACACACACAAAACATACATGTATTCTCTATCTTTCTTTCTTACACACACACACACACAAAATATACTTGTACTTTCTCTCTGCGTCTTTCTGTCTCTCTATCCTTCTCTGTCTTTCTCTCTGACACACAGGCACACACACTCACACAGAATACCCAAAAATGAGGCGGTCTCTTTCTTTCTCTCTCCCTCTGTCTCTCTCTCTGTCCCTCCCTCTGTCTTTCTCTCTCTCTCCGTCTTTCTCTCTGTCCCTCACTCTGCTTGTAGGCACACTCCGACAAGGTCACTTCTCTGTTAGTCGTGCCCTGATGAGTGTAGAACAGGAGAGCCCATTTGCCACCCCCTCTTCCGCCCCCACCCCCCAAAAAAAATCCCCAAGAGGAAAGCACTCACCCTCACAATAGTGTCTTCAGCTTTTCATTCTCACTGGCCACTGCTCTTTGTGGGTGCAAATTTCATAGGTCTGAGCATCTCCCCATTCCTTTACATTAAACCCTTCGGCTCCGCTCTAATCCTATTTGTACCAAACGCTCGCAGCAAAGAGAGGAGGCAGAAAAGGCCACTAAAAATAACTTTTTCACTGCCGACAGCGCCGTGCCGATCCTCTTAGAGACCTATAGAGGAGCCATGTTTCTTTTTCCCTTTGCAGATTGCAGCCCTTCCCTGACCCTGCTGCTTCCTCACTCCGACAGCACTTTCTATTAGCAACGATTTGTGCCGCCCGCCGGACTTGCGTTCCGTTCATCTCACTCCTGCCCTGACAACACACACACGCACCCACACACACACACACACACACATATGAGCACACACACACACACACACACACACACACACACACACACACACACACACACACACACACACATATGAGCACACATCATACACAGGAGCATGACACAAAGGAGCGCCATTTTTTTTTTGTTTTATCTAGTCTCTTCACATTAGCATCGCAGGGCATTAAAAGTTCTTTTTTATCCCGTAGGTATTAGTCATGCCCCCCTGGTTCCATTACTCCTCAGCTTGTTCCTCCGCCAACTCCTCTCGCTCAGCCATAATGCATTTTCGGAAGTGAGAAGATAAAAAAATAATAGTGTTTCGAGGCAAGAGTCCCGGAGAAAAGGCTCGCTCTGCGATGTCGCTCTGAGAGCATTAGGCCGAGGAGTTACTTTGTTGGCCCCCCTTCACTCCTGTGCAGGGTGGGGTGTGGGGGGGTGGGGGTGGGAAGCGTCGAGGCTGGAGATAACCGGGGAGCAGAATGTCAGCAGTTTGTATCGGCGAAGACTGCAGGAGAAGAAAATAAAAAAATAACACGAGCCAGTCAGCCACGTGTGACTGCTCTGCATGGTACATCATCTTCGAGCAAAATTGCCTCTCGGGATTGTGTGGGATTGTTTGGAACAAAAAGACAGAAGTTGGACACCAGATGTAAAAAAAAAAAAACATTTAAGAAAAACCATGCGGGCACGATGTTGATGCCCGCTGTCAAGGTCAGTACCTGTGTATTTGGGTTGTTAAACACAAATTTAGAATTCCCAAAAACTAGGTCTTGATTTAATGGAAAACATGGCCCAAATAGAAGCCACATCAACACCCACAGTGCTTTGCTGCACACACAATACACAAGATGCACAAAAGAAGATGTCACAGACAAGCCAGGGGGCTTTGTCATTTCCAGAAACATAAATCAACCCCCAACCAAGTGAAAATGTAAAAGCCCTCCATGCTATGAGGTGTGACTCCAACCCCTTTTGTCACTCCTTCATAGCACTTTGGACTTGTATACCCATATCACCCTCAGCCAGACTATGCTTGTTTAACTCTATTGGCTTAGGGAGCAGGAAATTGTACATATAAGTCAAAAGAGCACTTACAAACCGTCATGGTCAATTTAAGATTAGGTCACGAGCCTGATAGCATCAGGAAATTAGAGCATAGAATTGACATGGTCTGGAGGAGCCTGCCCGACCTTAATGCTATCGAACAAACCACAGATTGGGGTTTCCCAGCAAAGGATGATCAGTGCCGCCCTACAGACAGATAGAGTTGTGCTGTCCTTATCGTCGGATGTAAGCGATTTATTTCTTCCCGTTATGGATCTTTCAAAGACGGTAATGCCATTCAGAGTTTGTACAGAAACTGCTTTTTACGAGGGAACCCAGATGCCTCACTCACCACACAACAGATGTCTGTGTGTGCCAGAATGAGATTATATTTCTCTTTCATTTAGAGAAAACACAATTCATCCTGTCCTTGTTACGCTGTGGGCCTGTGCAATGTTACAGCCAATACACTTTCTGTGTATTGAGGCTACCGTACATCAATCTGTTATGTTGTGTTGTGTTGTGTTTACCTACAGCGAGGCCTTAGTATAAGCAGACCTGCTGAAATTACAGCAGAATATGAGACAGCAGCCCACAGAAATAAGTCACCCATGACAGGAAGCTCGCATTTGAAATGGCCTGCAGCACAGCATTCGGAGACAAGACTTTAGTCAGGTAGAGGAGGACAAGAATAGGGCTCTCATACCTCTGCAATATGGCTGGCTGCTGTTGTCAGCGAGAGGGGAGAGGGTGGGGGGGGTGGGACGCGGTAGACCAAAATAGAGCTGAATTTGAATTTATTGTATAGAAAGTTATTCCGAAGAAGTTTTTTTTTTGGGGAAGTGGGGGAAAGGAAACTGACGGAAGAGAAAGGAGAAAGTTGGATTGGCTCATGATGACTGATCTCCCTGTTGGCATCGGTCAGGTTGATTTACTGACCGTTCCAAATTTAGCCCCGGGGCAACGGCGGGCTCAGCACTCGAGAGGCGCTGCGGGCTGATCCAATCACTTTCTATATCGTTCGGACTCGGAGCAGCACTCATTAGCCATACCTAAGGCTCAATGCGGATCCGATCCGATGGAACCGCTCCAGAGCTCAGTGATTGCAATGGATGTTGGTTGGCAACGCCAGCCCCATCTCCTCTCTCTCTAAACAAAAAGGAACACGTCCACGAAAGGGCTTACATTGTACGCGGCAAATGTATGTCTTTGTAGTTCCGTCTTGTTGGACAGGGCTTGCCTGGGATCCCAAAGACGTGACTGGCTTTGCGAAGGAATATTAAGTTTTGGCAAGTCGTGGAGGACATATCGATTGTGATGTCAGCCACTCAATAACCTGGCTCACGCACTCTTTCCAGGACACCATAAAACTTTGTCTGCAATGCTGATAAGCTATTTTTCTTTCAGTATCACTGAAAAGTCCCCTATTGATGACAGGTCCAGTGGCATTCGGTCTGGTTTTTGTGGTACATTTGTGGTCAGTTAGAGCTCACAGAGACCCAAATATAGAAGAAAACTTCAACAATGTTTTAACCTTTTAGACGATGATGTAAGAGATATTTGATGCAGCAATCAGTGTTTTTTTGTTCAATTTTGACATCCAAATTCCAATCCGATCCATTCTAAAAATCCAAAAAGAAAGAAAATGTGAAGGCTTATTTTGTAGAATTAAATATGATGTTGTAATAGGGGGCTTGTGGGGGTTAGACTTACAGTTCCAGCTCCTGTTACCTAACTCCTGTACCTGTAACACATCAGGGCCATTTTGAGCTTGCTTTAGTTACACTTTTATTCAGCTGTTCTGTAGTTGACAGGAGAGCCCTTATTATTTAAGCATAGATATACTGTTTAAATCTATTTATTGTTTTAACATATCATACCCTAAGAACTAGTAAGGTATATATGACATTTCTATTTATGAGATTTAAAAAAAAACACGAAATTTGGTACTAGAGAATAATATTGTTCTGTATACTTTATATAAGTACTGTGAAATAAAATAATAGAAAAAGAAATTTGATTCTTTTCATTTTTAAAAAAGACAAATATATATTCTTAACTCTTTTGGTAAGTGGACTCTTTCAGTCAATTCAACTAGTAGGATGACAACTAAATGTGTCACATAGAAGAGCACCATGTCATTCTCCCTGCCACAATGTAAGTACCACCACTCATGCTGTACTTGTGAAGTCTTAACAAGGACACAAATTGTCACAAATTGTCAGGCTCCACGGCAGAGAAAAATCTTCAAGGAAAGTTCACGAGACGTAATTGAGGAGGGCGAGACTCGGAGCACACAAGTTTGCCTCGCCTTAGTGGAGCAGAGCAGAGCGGAGCCTTTGAAGGATGATGGCAGCAGATTGTAGCCGAGCGTTTGACAAGAGTGACTGATTTGCCACCAAGGACAGAGCAGGGGACAAAAGACCTCGCGCCTCGCGGTGTAAACTCAGGGCCTTGGTGTGGGAGGCCAGAAGCACATACTCGAGAGGCGGCGACGAGAAACACGAATAAAAGTACAGCACCCTGGAAAGGCCACAGTAAATCTCACATCTTTCTCAAGGACAGGCCTGCAACGAGAACACTTGTCCCCCTGTGCCCTCTACCTTTTTACAGTGCATTATGTTGATGTGCTGCCAAAGGCTCACACTGACATTTTTTGGCTGGCGCTCCACAGCAAGGGTCAATTTGTTCGTATTCGTGGCCCGGGCTTTCACTTAACGCCCCATAATGTGGCTAGCTGCTCTGAATGAGGCCAGTCGCATTACCCAAAATGCATTATTGCTGATTCACAATGCTCGAACATCAACTATTATTCTCCCCCACCATCGTCTGTGCAGTCACGCCTCTCTTCATGCGTTAGTTCCTCCGAGCCGAATAGTTAGCTCGTATGCACAGGCACACATCGCACTGTCGTAAATCAGCAAGGGTGGGGGGGTGTTTGGGGGGGTGGGGTTGCAGAGGCTAATTGGATTGTCAGAGTGCGCTGGGAAATGAGGGGAAATGGGGAGAGGAATGCGCTTCCTCGTGCACATGTTGCCATGGTGCGGCAGCTCGGGGATGCTACAGCTGCTGGGTGTGGGGACCAGGGGAGCACTATTATTTATTTATATATTTATTATTTTTCAGCTGTGTGTCTTTTTTTCACTCTTTTTTTTGCCTTATATATCTGGAGAGTGCTCAGAGAGAGAGGAAGAGAGAGAGAGAGAGAGAGAAGGAGAAGGAGAGAAAGGGAGAGAAAGAGAGTGAGAAAGAGAGAAGGAGAGACAGACAGAGAGGGAGAAAGACAGAGAGAGCGAGTGAGGGAGAGAAAGAAAGAGAGCGAGTGAGAGAGAGAGAGAGAGAGAAAGAGAAAAAGAGTTGTGGAATGAGTGTAGCAGTGGGTGGTAGCACTCAATAAGGACTAGAGGAGTAGCAGGGGGCCGAGCAGAGTGAAGCAGATGGGGAATAATACAGGTTAGGAACAGTGAAGGCACATGCCTGCCAAAGTTCATATGGAAATAAGTAAAGCAAATGTAAAATTGGAATAATGATGAAAGAAAGTGGCCTTTTTTGTGTATCCACAGTTTCATACAGTTCCTGCTATTTTATTAATAAAAATACAAAAAAAAAAAACCAAAACAAAACATTGACTTAAGATGTCATTTTGTAAGCAGCACTCACAAGTCCAACAGCACTCACAGTGTATTGTTTTTAAAATATATACAAATTTATGTGGTTGTTAAGTTCGCAAGCCTAAGGTGACTGCAGAAAAATGTGTTGAACAGTAAGAAGAGACACGCATTACCATGAAGTCGTACAAAATAGCGCCGGTGTAAGCAGAATGTGAGCAGTTAAACATTTGGCAGGGTGAAGAATCCAAACACCCTGCGACTGACAGTGCACACACACTGTAAATACCAGGCACTGCTTCAGGGAAAAGCATTTATTTTGGAGGCAGGAAAAAACACAAAAAGAGGAGGCATTACCATCTGCTGTTTGTCCGCCTTTGCACTGCAGACTTTATTACAAAACAAGTTTCTTTCTTTCTTTCACTCTCTCTCTCTCTCTCGCTCTCTCTCTTTCACTCTATCTCTCTTCCTCTGTTTGTGTGTGTGTCTGTTTGTATGTGTGTGTGTATGTTTGTGTTTACATATTTCTCCATGTATCTCAGTATTTTCATATGTATTTCTGCATGTGTGATTTCATGCCCTTGGCTGCTCATGTCAGTATGCCTATTTATGTATGTATGTATGTATGTAAAATATGTAAAATATTTATGTGTAGTCTATATGTATGTACATGTAATACTTGTTTGTCCTTGAGTGTGTTGTTGGTGATATCTGATTTTTCCATGTGTAACCCTAAGTTTGTGTGTGTGTGTGTGTGTGTGTGTGTGTGTGTATGTGTGTGTGTGTGTGTGTGTGTGTGTGTGTGAGTGTCTGTGTGTGTGTGTGTGAGTGTCTGTATGTGTGTGTGTGTGTGTGTGTGTGTGTGTGTGTGTGTGCACGTGTGCGTGTGTGTGTGTGTTTTCCCCTATCCAGACGGTCCGCACCATTCGGCGCCGCCGCTGCTACCCGCCCACCTGGAAGCGCTGGGTGTTCTTCCTGTTCCCCGGCACCATGATCGCCACGTCGGCGGTGGCGCTGTACGCCTTCGTGGAGACGGAGGAGAACTACTTCTACATCCACAGCATCTGGCACATGCTGATCGCCGGCAGCGTGGGCTTTCTGCTGCCGCCCCGCGCCAAGCCCGACGCCAAGGTCACGCCCTTGAAGCGCCGCCGCGGCTGCGGGTACCAGCTGTGCGTCAACGAGCACGAGGAGATGGGCCTGGTCGACCCCGCCATCATCTCCATCAACAGTATATGCACCAGCTGATAGGCCGGCCAGCCCACTGCTGCCCCACTGCTGCCCCACTGACCACTACCCCACACCATAGCCTCTGGACCATCTATCTGCCTTCAGTTTCACTTTACAAACAGAAATGTAACATGATAACAATGCCAGGGACAAACAACAACAAACAACAACAAACAACAACAACCACACCTTATTGGAAACAAGCCAGAGAACTTGAAACACATTGTAAATATATGGGCAAAAAAAAAAAAAGAGAGAAGCGATCAAAGACACATCATATATACACTTTCACTTCGAGTTTTGGTTCTTGTCACCTGAATTATTGATACTGTTCTTCTTGCGCTCATTACTGTTGGTCTTGCTCTGAGTTCGTGGCCGTGCGGTGCGACGCTGTCGTTTGTGGATGCTGTACTTTCTGGAGTCAAACAAGCTGATTCACTGCTGCTACTTGGATGGTGACTATAAAGTGTGACACGTAATTTATTTATTGATTTATTGGACTTACAGACCAAAATGTTTTTTTGTTCCTTTCTTTTCTTTTTTTGTTGTTGTTCATATAAGGATAACTGAAGGACTCACTATAAAATGTAGGAGCACGGCTTCTTTTAATATATATGTTTCTTTTTCATTTTTAAAATTCATCTTTTGCACTGAGACACAACTATGTGATATTGTACATTTTTATAAATACAAGTATACATATGAATAAGCGTCACCCATGTGTAACTGTATAGATGTTTTTTTTTCCGTGGAATGTCAGACTGTATTTTGAACTGCATAGTAATGCCTTTTGAAGAATTGTTGATTGATTGTTTGTAGGCCAGGCAGGGGTGAAATTATGGGATGTAGTTGCCAAGCAGCGGAGTCATGGAAAACCTCAGACGGTGACCTCGTACGCTGAGATGGATTTGCCAATAGTCGTATCAGGACAGTAGTTTTAATTAAAAGCAACCTGTTGAAAAAAATAAACATTTTATTTTTTATGTAAAAAATAATGGCTTGCAATCATTCTTTACCCCGAACCTTCCATCCTGTTCATTACTCCACCTAACACAGTGGCTTCTCTGTTCTCCTGCTTTGCCATTTACTGTTTACCTTTCCCTGCACTGCAGCTGGGAAATAACAGTGGGTGCAGCTCCCTCCTGTAGGCTAAATAACGACTAGCGAAGTTCCTTTTACTGCCTGTTTAATATGTATGTTTAAAACACATACAGTAGAAATAACGGCCTACAGACATGCCGTGATAACTAGGAAGAAAGCAGAAATGAATTACATGCTATTTAAAATGGCACATACAACATACAGAAACAGAAATTACATACATATACCTCATTGGCTGATTAACCAAGGGGGATTCAACAAACCTGGTATAAGCACTTAAAACACTTAACACTTAAACTTTAAACTTGAGCTTTCACAAGCTTCACAGTGGCATAACCTGCTATCTCCTTGGTGTCCCACTAATAAAATTCAACCCTTCAGCATACAGCTGCTTCCACTACACATGCACAAGGCTGATTGGGAAACACTATTCTTACAAAATATGAGCATACAAAATAAACACAAAATATAAGCAAATAAAATGTCTTATTAATGCCAAAACATAAAATAAATGCCCACAGTGTTGAATAGTTTACTGCTGCATTACACTGGGCATTTTCCTGCATGCAGTGTCGTATTGCACAACTCACCACTCAGGTCCACAGTCGTGCAAAGCACAAGAAGGCCCTGCAGGTATAGTTAAAACACATCACCATAGAGTCCTATTCTATCATACCTTTCAACTAGTAGCCAGGCTAGTGCTGCCTTGGCAGCTCTGCTCAGCTCTGTATTTTGCTACAGTGCTACATCAGAGAGAACTCTCCAAAGGCTTTGGTTTCCCTCCACTAAATATTTTAGCAACCAATCAGTGAACAGAACCTGAAGGCAGAACCAATAGGTTTAGGGATGAAACAAAGTGCCCACTATAAGGGAAATGCCTATGCCTATCAAGAGTGGGCAGACTCTGGGCCACCAGCCTACTATCTACCTGTGGTAACATGGGGCTATGGGGTTTGTATTGACCTAACACTCGTATCGCACAACTCACCACTCTAAGTCCACAGTCGTGCAAAGCACAAGAAACCCCTGCCGGTACAGTTTTAAAACACATCACCATAGAGTCCTATTCTATCATACCTTTCAACTTAGTAGCCAAGCTAGTGCTGCCTTTGCGGCTCTGCTCAGCTCTGTATTTTGCTACAGTGCTACATCAGAGAGCTCTCCAAAGGCTTTGGTTTCCCTCCACTAAATATTTTAGCAACCAATCAGTGAACACAACCTGAAGGCAGAACCAATGGGTTTAAAAATCAAACAAAGTGCCCACTATAAGGGAATGCCTATGCCTATTGAGAGTGGGCAGTCTCTGAGTTTGGGCCACCAGACTACTATCTACCTGTGGTAACATGAGGCTATGGAGTTTGAATTCATGAGACACTATAAACATATTCATAAAGGCTTATAATGCATTCATAAAATATGTGAAGTATTTCTAAGTATTTATACATAGTCGTGGCTTTACTCTGTAGGCAGTATAATGTTATTTTATAAGCCCTATTCCAACTTCAAGTGACATAGTGCATTCTTGGTTATAAAGCTTTATCTGCCTTACGAGTGCGGTCATGAGTGAGTATAAATTGTTATGAATACTTATTTAAGCCATTATTAAGCTTTATGAAGGCATTATAACCTTTAATGAATGGGTTTGTAGTGTCTTATGAATACAGTCTTCATAGAAAGTGTTACCTTACCTGCTTACTGGGGTAGCAGCTTATAACAGGCCATCTAGCACAGGGTCACTCAGACACTGGAGATGTGTCCAGGGCTGTCATTGGTCATTTATAAGTTCTGCTCCCTTTCTCCATGAAGCCTTATTGACAGAGCCATGACCGCATTAAAGATGGGTCCAGGGCTGTCATTGGTCATTTTTAAAGCTCTGCTCCCCTTCTCCTTGAAGCCTTATTGGCTAGCCATGGCCATGTCGGAGATGTGTCCAGGGCTGTCATTGGTCATTTTTTAAGTTCTGCTCCCCTTGTCCTTGAAGCCTTATTGGCTTAGCCATGGCCGTGTCAGAGATGTGTCCAGGGCTGTCATTGGTCATTTTTAAAGTTCTGCTCAGTTTCTCCTTGAAGCCTTACGGGCCCAGCCATGGCCGTGGCAAAGGCGTGGAACGCGGCCATGGTGGTGGTAATGGAGGAGCTAACTAACCCTGACACGGTGACACTGGCCATTCTTCACGTCCCTCCGGTCTATGGGCACTGAAGCCTCCCCTCAGGCATATTAAAGGGGACAGTCAAGCCAAACGGAATTCTGCTGAACATTCTGTTTTGTCCCTTTAGAATCCTTGGAAGTGTTCTTTTTTTGTTGTTTTGAAAAATTGCTTGCTCTGGAGTACTAGACAGCATCATATACAGTAAGTCACAGGATTAATCTGAAAAACTCAGAACGTTGCTGTATTTCTAAAAAATGTGGATGTGGATGTGGATGTAAATGTGAATTAAATGGCTCTACATTGAAATTATTAAACACTGTGGGTGCAGTGAAAGCATAGCAGAGCCACTTTCACAAACACTCAAGCACACAAGTCTTAATCCCTGGTCTACCACTGGGATTACTTTCCTATAATCCCAACTATGTATTCACAGTATCTCAACACAGACTCTTTCAAATTGCATTTGCTGTCTTGAGTGGAAGCATTTATTTCTTTCTTTATGAATGTATGTGGCTCAACCCCCATTCTTCTTCATTGTGTGTTGCAGACGTAAATGCATAACTGCAGTCACATACGGCACATACAGCACCCTATGGCTAAGACAGCGACCGCATGCTGGTGTGTGCTGTATGAGATCATTGTTAGCGAGGCTAGCCCACAGAGAGAAGAGCGCTTGAGTGGCTCTGGAGTGGCAGACGAACGGCGGGAGGCGAACGGCGAGGGCGGTGTGGCGGAGGAGAGGAGGGGAGGAGGAGAGGTGGAGAGGGATTTTTAGTTGGGGAGCGCCGCCTCGCATTATCCCATACACACATTTCTTGTCACATCCACTCAGAGACAAGCTCCATGCCGGGCCAGGGTGCTCTCTCCTTTTTGATCTGCAATTACAGGCAGATGCAGCAGCACACAGGGTGCATGCACACACACACAGAAACACATACATACATACACACATACACACACACAAACACACACACATACACACACTTACATACACACACAGACACAGGCACAAGTGCAGTTGCATGGAACACAGACAAATACATCCCCTCACACACCTGCCTGCCCCCACACACACGTGTGCAAGCAGACGCATAAATGTGCATACGCAAACATTACAGGCACAGCAGTGTGAATGCACACACACACACACACACACACACACACACACACACACACACACACACACACACACACGCACACACACACACACACACACGCACACACACACACACACAAATGAAAAATTGCACACACATCAAGGAGACAAGCATGTACACATGCATTTTAAAAACACACGGACATGAACCTACCAATACACACACACATGCTCCTCACACACACAGGGTCTTACTTACACAAACACATCAACACACCTGACAGGCATTATTCCTCTGGAGGACTGCTTGCCCTTGACATAAGCATATCAAAATCACAACACTTCCTGTTATATCCATTTGTCTAAGATCCAAGTAAACAATCTCTTTAGAAAATGTTACTCATTCATTCATTGAAATGCTTACATGGCAAACAAAGAACAAATAAAAGAAAAATAATCCCTATCTAGAACTCATCAAGCGCTACATAATAAAACTACCGTACGTAAACATTTCCACTGCGAGCATGTTATTACTAGCTTGTGTCAGCATGTGTTGCTGTTGGGGGAGGTGTTGCTCTGTGTTGCTTTATGCTGCTCTGTGTCAGTGCCCTCCTGGTTTGTGCTTCCTGGAGCAGCTCTGTGGCTCTCCTGGCACCTGCCCTGATTCTCCTGGCACTGGCAGCCCTCCAGGCCGGGCATCCCAGCAGGGGGTGGCGGTGGCGGTGTGTGTGTATACGCGTGCTGGTGTGTGTGTGCGTTCCGGGGTGTGTACGTGCAGGTGTGTGTATGTGCGTCTGTGTGTGTGTGCATGCCGGGGTGTGTTTGTGTGTGTGTGTGTCTGTGTGTGTGTGTATGTGTGTGTGCATGTAGGTGTGTTTGTATGTGTGTGTGTGTGTGTGTGAGTGTGCCGGTGTGTGTTTGTGCATGCTAGGCTGGCATGGGCTCAGTTGGGTCGGCGCCCTTTCAAAGGGGGAGGAGATGCACAAAGTGGCGCTAATTGAAAGGCGTGTGTGAATATGCATCAGGCTCCCGTCCGCACGGGGGGTGGCGGTGTGTGTGTGTGTGTGTTTGTCTGCGCGTTTATGTGTGTGTGTGTGTGTATCTGTGTGTGCCGTGGCGCTGCTGGGAGCAGCAGGGGATTGTGGGTAGTCACAGCGGTGCAAGTGTGACGGGGATAACGCGCCGTCTCGGATGGCTCACCGTCACAGCAGCTCCGGTGTGTGTGTGTGTGTGTCTGCGCCTTGGGAACACACATGACAACAGACCAGTGCACAGCTCTCACAAAGAAGCACACGACAAGGGAGGAAGAGACTGCTTTGATGTTTCACTTTGAAGGACACTCTTGGCTGCGACACACAGGTTTCTTTTTCCAACAATAACATCCAACACATGTACAACAAGGCCATATCATGACTCAAAGCACAGAGTGTAAAATACTGTTAACAGGAACTGGCGCTGTTTAAGCAACAACCGAACGAATACAAAAAATATAAATTAAATATTCCAGGTTTATACTCATCATTAACAGTCATCAACTGCAACTCAAACTATGTAAAGGCCTTTAGTTTGACATCAAACACTTCTTTATATACATGATGCAGCTGCATCCCTTGGCCATGTCCTGAAACGATTCCTTCAAACTTGTCTGCAACAAAAGGAGGCAGTGGCCTTGGTGCTGGGGAAAGTTTGTGGTGTGTAAGGGCTGGCAGTGAGGAATAAGCATGCATGGGCAGGCGGCAGTGTGAGAGGCACAGATGATTCAGAGGATCAAAAGAGACAATAAAATCAATGGGGAAGTGAAGGCCAAAGAGACACTTCTCTGTGTGCGTGAGAGAGACAGAAAAGCAAGAAAGTATTTTCCCACCAGGCACAAGATCAAGGTTAATCAAAAGGAGGAACAAAAAATGAATGGCCCTTCTGCAAAAAGAAACAAACACACACAAAAAAACACAACTGTCTGCAACAAACCAAATGATTCAGCAACAGAGTTTGTGGAGAGATTTAGTGCAAACATTTCAAAACACATTCATCCATATCAACAAAGCAGAGGATAATAAAATAACATCTTACCACACATTTACATAAATACGTAAAAAATCAAGAAAAGGTAACAGCTTGCTTACTATCTCATTTCAAAGCGTGTGATTACATATGACACATTCAAGTCTGGTACACTTCAGGGATCTCAAGCAATCTCAGTGCATTCACATGGTTTTATGGTGTTCAGTGCATATTATGTGTCTAGAAAGACCATTACGTAAAGTACACAAGACAGCATTGCATTTGGGTATAGGCTGAGGCAATGAAAGCTGTGATTACTGTATATAATAGGTCATTTGGAGCATGAGAAAGAAAGAGAGAGGGGGTGTGCATGTGTTATGGATAAACCTATAAATAAACAGAAAGAAAAAAGAACAATAGGATATGTTTATGTGTGTGTGTGAGTTTGCATGTGTAAGTACACATAACTGTGTGTGTGTGTGTGTGTGTGTGTGCTTGTGTGTGCGCATGTGTACAAGGACACAAAGATACAAGGATGGTTTACTGTCACATGCATAGACATACTGGTGTAAAGTAGGACATGCAGTGAAATTGGTGAAATGTGTGCATGTATGTGTGCATGTGTGTGCGCATGCGTGGGTGTATGTGTGTGCATGTGTATGTGTGTGTGTGTGTGTGTGTGTGTGTGTGTGTGTGTGTGTGTGTGTGTGTGTGTGTGTGTGTGTGTGTGTGTGCATACGTGCATGTGTGTGTGTGTGTGTCTGTATAAACATGTGAACACAATACAGGTCTGGTGATTATTTGCATGGTGTTTGTCCTTCAGTATCCATCGTTATGTGCCTTGGCCTGGGTGTGTGTCTGTGTGTGCGTGTATGTGTGTGCGCATGTGTGCATGTGTATGTCTGTGTGTGTGCATATGTGTGTGTGCGTGTGTGTGCATATGTGTATTATTTGCATGGCGTTTGTCCTTCAGAATCCATCGGTGTGTGTTTTGGCGGCCGGTGTGCCATAGCCTCCCACATGTGTGTGTATGTGTGTGTGTGTGTGCGCGTGTGTGCGTGTTTGCATACGTGCATGTGTGTGTGTGCATATTTGTGTGTGTGAACATGTGAATACAATACAGGTCTGGTCATTATTGTCCTTCAGTCTGCATCGGTGTGTGCCTTGGCCTGGGTGTGTGTGTGTGTGTGTGTGTGTGTGTGTGTGTGTGTGTGTGTGTGTGTTTGTCCTTCAGTATCCATCGGTGTGTGCTTTGGCGACCGGCGTGCCATAGCCTCCCACATGTCCAGCATGCCGCTGCAGAAGCATGGCCGCCGAGTCATCAGTGCACCCATCCGTCTGAGCTGCTGGCTCTCCCTCAGGCGGAGTGGAGATATCCGGCCCATTCGCCACGGAGGCGGCGCACACAGCCACAGACGCGCCGCTCCGATGCGCTCCAAAGCGAAACCGCGACTTCTGCACCGAATCCTGTGCAGACATGCCGCGTTCCAGCCTGTTTGTCAGGATCTGAGCAGCGTTCAACAGGGCGGAGAGTCCCCCCGTCACGGCAACGATCTGAACATCCGTGTCATCCTCTGCATCATTGCCCCCACCTCCATCATCATCATCATCATCATTATCATCCATGTTTTTAATCTTCACCACCAAAGGGAAGTTCAGAAGTGGAGCCCCTACTCTGACATTCGACACAAAGTCACTCAGAACTACGCCGCTGGACGGCAAGTAGCGGCCAGACCCCCAGGAGCTGTTGAGAGACGCCGAGATAATCAGGAAGTGGCCGTGGCTGTCCATCACCCCAATTTGAGAGCTGTCCACCTCCCCAGCCCGCCTCTCTGCGGTACTTCCATTCTCCTCGGCCTGGGTAGCGTTATACATTTCACTCCCAAAGTTTAGAAGACGAAGGATGGAAGAGGCTGAGCTGTTAAGATCGGTGCGATTGTGCAGGGAGCGGATCTGCTGGGCGGCTCTGTCTAATGCATCTGATAGGAGGGGCCCTGAGAACGGACGAGTGGAGGGAGAAAGGAGGGTGTATTTTTCTTCCTCGGCGATAAGGGGGTCATTGATTTCTCCTCTGACGCGCCGTGCAGCGCGGACGAAATCTGGCCTTTCTGTCGGGGAGAGGTCCCCAGCCAATTTCATGGCCAGCATTTCCGGGAAATGGGAGTCATTGAGGCTGACGCGGCGCAGCACCTCTGATAGATTCTGGTTGGTGACATTCGAGCCCGCGGCTTTCACGCGGCCCTTCTCGTCGCAGAACAGAGCGCACAACTTTGATTGGACAATCCTTCTCTCGTTAGTCAGGAGGGCCGAGGCGAGAATATGGTCAATTTGGAATCCATCCCTGGCAAGTCTAATGGCTTCCTCAAATAGCTTGGCCCACTCCAGACTTCCGTACTGGGCATGTAAACGTCGGATGCCTGGCAGAACGGCAGGAATGCCGAAGGTGTTTAGATTGTCCTCTGGGGATAAGGGTCGGATCGTCTTCACAGATCCAGTTGTGTGGTTGTACAAAACAGCGGAAAAAGTTCCACCTTAAAAGAAAGGAAATGACCATGAAGGAAATTATTAAGGTGCAGTTATTGTTCCAGTCACAGTGTTTTACTCTGTCTGAAATATATCAACCTTATAATTGTTGAGATCCATTTTATAAAACCATCCATTTTAATTTTCACGCAATAATCTATAATCATGATGCATAACAATGCCCTTAAGGGCCTATTAGTAACCCTGTGCAAGACAATTATAACTCTAATAGCCAATAGCCATTAAGCCAGCATTTCCATGCTCAATCTTTTCAAATATTTATGTAAAGTAAAGCAGGGTGTAGCTGTCTTTTTACAAAATAGATTTAGTCTAACGTTACTAAAATTCAAATGGGCAAATTAGTTTGTCAAAAACGGGCTCCGGTTTGACCCCTATTAGAGGCGTTTCGCCACTTAGGAGATGGAATTCTCCCAAATGGCACAACGTTTCCATTCACTGGGGAGTGATGAAGCTGACATGTGAAATTTGAATCCATTAAGCTGGTAAGTGCATTGCAAAAATATGCTGACCTATATCCACACAGACCAAGATGTGTAGGACAGAATGCTTAGCCCGGGTGACATCGAAATACATCTGTGTTGAGCGGAGCCCGAGAGGGTATTAAAACAAAGTGGGGGTCAGGAAGTAGAGGCAATGCTGCGCCACTGCTCTGCATGCAGAGTGCTTCCTTCGCAGACGCAGAGAAACATGTCGTACTGATACTGACCTATTCCAGACGTATGGGGGTGAACGACTCCCAGACAGAGGAGGGCAGCAATGCCTGCATCGACCACATTCCCTCCATCTTGGAGAAGCTTTCTCGCAGCTCTAGAACAAATAGCTGTGTGAAAAATGGGGCAGAAAAGTGGTCAGTGTTGTTAGTTCTACCATAGATCTTTCAAGACATTGTCAACTGTTTTTGTACTGCCTTCCCAGTTGCAATGGTACTCAATAATATAAGGGGATATGATGGGTCGTACCAGAGGGGGTGATGATGGCAGCATTGTGGAAAAGAGAGCCAGAATGAGTGTGCTTGTGGACATCAGACCCATCATGACTGTCATGGTGGTGGTGGTGGTCATGATCATGGTCATCATCATCTTCATCCCCCTTCTCCTCCTCCTCCTTCTTAACATCATTATCCCTATCCTCATCATGACTGTCATGGTGGTGGTGGTGGTGCTGGCCCTCATGATCATGGTCATCATCATCTTCATTCTCCTCCTCCTCCTCCTTAACATCATCATCCGCATCCTCATCTCCTCCGTGGTGATGATGATGTCCATGTCCTTGACTGCCTTTGTGAGTGTGTGGCATCCGGTCCCCACTGCTGGCATCCTCCGCGGCGCAGCTGGACCACTCGCAGAGCACAAAGCCCATCGCCATGGCGAGGAGGACCAGAGCCACAGCTACGCGCAGCCACGTCTGTCTCCTCCCTCTGCTGTGTCTCCTCCGACGGACAGGTGGTCTGCCGGGCGATGAAAGAGCAGAGGATGAGTTGAAAGGAAAAAAAAGGGTCAGTGGGGTTCAGACAAAGTGTAGAGAGGTACACAGTTCATCGATCAGCACAGTTTCAAAGACAAAAGGCAGCGCTTCGAGTCATTCAGACTTTGTCTGATACGCAAACTAAATTCTGTCATATTTCAACAGATGGCTCTCATCTTTGATCCAGTCTTTACCTCGCTGTCTGACAGAATCTGAGACAAAATGGACAGCACTTTTAAATGTAATACTTCATGAAACTCCATTAGCACCAATGGCTAAGAAGACTACGAGCAGTACCACTATGAGGGCTCTTGTGCTCATACTTTGAATAATAATTCACGTAGGATATCGAGATAAAACTCCCTGACGCCCGTTTAGAAGAGCCACAGAGAGGGAATGAAAAGCCTGCACGTACTGCAGAAATAAAAGACAACAAAGTAGTGAAATGTGTTTTAATGCTGTGTGTGACTGAGCTTCACATCTGTGGTGTGAGTTAAGCTGTGCAGGCCCATACTGGTTATTATGTAATAGATATGACACCATGACACTTATAGTAATCTACATTAGACTTATTATGGTTGTAGCCTCAACTGTGACTGATGTGACTGATAGGGCTTGTATGTTTTCCTTCATGGAAGTGCCTCGTGAACTGAAGTAGACCTAAAACATTTTGCAATAGGCTGAAACCCCTTTCCAAAAAATACTAAATTCCTCTTTCTTTCTTTCTTTCTTTCTTTCTTTCTTTAAATTGCCAAAATAAAATGCCCTTTACCAAAACATGCAGGTATAAATGTCCATAACGTGACATCAATTTGTTATAGTTATTTTATTCAATCTGATTATGTCATTTATACACCCGTGTTTAGAATATCATTTTGAATTCTGCAAAAAACCTAGGCTCCCAGTTGCAGTGTGGTAGTTAATAAAACATTACTAGGCTATTAGTCTACACACTACATTCTTTAGAATGCTATTTTATCTTCGCAGATTAGTGGTGCTCGTTTTTGTACCTGTATGAACAGTAGTAGTCTTTATCAAAGTACGTTCATTGCAAAAGCAAATAAACGTTATTTTCGCCAAGCCATAGTGACCTGTACTTCCACAACCACGACTCTCCCCCTTTCCTCCCCTTTCTCACCAAACAAGTGGTCTATGTTCACAAAGGTGCCCACGACAATCTCAATGTCAGGAAGCTAAATTTGACAGATGGTTCGTTCTCTGATTAAATGTCACTAAAGCGTTTAAATTATCTTACTTTTGTAGGCATGAAACACTCCGGAAGAATGAGGTTCATTTGTGTTTTACTTACGGGCGCAGGTAGACTATTGTCTGGTCCCCCTCGTCATCTTGTTCACTCGTTTCATTTTCTTCTACAATATTATCTGGCACCTTCTGGTAGCGAACGGTGTCAAACATTTTGTTAAGTTTAGCTTTCTCACTGTTAGTTAATTTTTTCTCCGGAGGGGTGCATGCCCAAGGTCACTTTCATTGCCCCTGCCGCTTCCTGCTTTCTACCTGCACGGTTTAATTAGCAGGTAACCGGTGTTGCTGGTACTGGAACGGGAAGAACTGGTTTGCCTTCTGATTTGCAAATCGTCGAGAGTACTGCTTTTAATCTTAATCTGGTTTATGTCTATGCAATAATGTAATTTCTTTTTAGTTGTTGCTTCCCCCTACATGCAGCCTATTTTTTTTGACTGTCATTTGCAGGGATTGAGCGTTTCACGAGCGGCTAACTGTAAATAAATATATTCTTATGTTCAGCGGATACCTCATCTCAGAGTGCTGACCTGTGGTCACTCACACCCGGGGTCTTTCTTCTCCACGGCGATGGGAGGAAGGTCTCCCGTGACTCAAAGGTTACCGTGTGCATAAGCCACGATATTACTTTCAAAGTAGCCTAGCCCTTGCCTCCAAATCCAAATCTCTTTCTTCAAGGCCGTCATGGAGATGGAAGATGCCCTTTATTTACTTGTTGACATTTTCAGGAAGATTTGCAGGCATGCAGAATATAATGGAATATATTGTCCCCACTGTGATTCTGCAAGAACTAAGACACTTCAAGGTGTCAGGGGGGGAGGAAAGGGGTGCATGCTGGGATGGAACACCTTATCCACAGTGATGGTCCAAAATGTCACTAACATGACAGTGGCTGATTCTCTAGTCTGTCTTCTCGGGGGCATCTCTTTGCTTCTCTCTGTTCCTGGTTTAAAAGCCTGTTATTTGCAGATGGTGTATGTTCAAGTGCATGGTGTGTCTCAGAAAGTCAGAGCTCTCTGGGATTGGTTTTAGTTAGTTCCGTGTAAAAAATATTTACTTTGATCTGGTTTTTTTGCTCTCACTGCATGGCTGAGTTTTTGTTATTGATTTGTAAGGTTCTTGTAATGAGTTTCTTTTGTAAGGTTTTTTGCGTTTGTAGTTTCTCATCTCAACAATGAAAGAAGATCCTTTCACACTCATCAGATTTCCTTGTCCGTGCTTTGTGACAAAATCTCTACCTCTAAAAAACATTTTCTATGAGCAACACCTGAAATTATGTTGCCAGGATGCTGCATTCCTTCAAAGTAGAACATTTACAGGGGGAAATTGGCAAAGGGTACCTTTCTTTTCCAATCCATGTTGTTAATCCTTTCTTCAGAGGAATGAATTGTCAAGCACAGCATGCAAACATACTGTGTATGATTTCAAATGATTGTGTGAAGTAGCTTTGTGTTAATTTCTCCGAATACCACTCTCAAAGAGAATTAAAGACATATTGTGTGTAAGGGTAGATTTGGAAAACCATTTTTTTTTTTACTAAAACACAGCAAAGAATGTTTTAAATTATAGGCCTAAATTTAAAATTATGAAGAGGATTAGTTTTCCAAATCTACCCTTCCATAAAAGACATCTTTATTTCACTTGCAGAGTGGTGTCCAGAGAAGTTAACCTATGTATCCAAAACTCCTGAATGTCAGCTTTACAACAAATATATTTAGTACTATGTGTATTTTGTATAATCCAAAATATAAGCATTTAAATTTTGTCCCATATTTTTGCCAAGAGGCCTGTATCTGTAGCATTATACGGTCTATAGGCTATGCTACAGAGTTGTGTGTGGACTTTGAAGACTATTAACCATTTAACCAAACTAAAAAAAAACAAAACAAAACAAAACAAAAAGGAAATCCATGCACCAGACTACCCAGCATGTCCATTGACCTCTGTGCCTGTGTTATTCCTATCAAAAAAGGGGGGAAACCTTAACTGCTTTCATGAGACATGACCCAATCTCAAAGCAAGTTGTTTGGGGAGCTTTTCTCCACAGGGTGCTTGCAGGCTGGGTGAGTTTGGAGCTCATTAGGCGAAAGCCTTCCTCATCCTCCAGCTCCCGAAAGCTTCCCCCAGATAGAGTATGTGGAGCACGTCGAGGGGGAGAAGCACAGTAGCATCCGTCTCTCTCTCTCTCTCTCTCTCTCTCTCTCTCTCTCTCTCTCTCTCTCTGTCCTCCCTGGGTTGTTCTCAAGCAAAGGTTAGGAGGAGGGAACAGGAGCTGAGTCAGGTTTGTGGTTGTGGTGAAGTTTTGTGTCGAAGCATTCAAAATAAGCCTCACAGCCTTCGAAAAAAGCTTGACTCCTACCTGAGGCAATTACAGTTTTTTCTTGCTTGCGCCATGCTTTTATGAATAATTATTAAAAAAAGGTATGTGCATTTGTTAAGAGAGACAAATGGAAGTCGAGTCTGGCATGTTTCCCATCTCGCAAGTAGATCCATTATTCATAGGGACGTGAATATGCATTTCATGGACTTTGTGACTTACTTTCACTCGCGACGGAGAAGTAAACAGTCATCCATTTAATGCGCCATGCCTTGCCTTGGTGAGATTAATAAATAAATAAGACCCAGCATTATTATTCACTTCAACATGCCGCGTGATTTATTGGAAGCGAGTTACCAAATTAAGAACGCGTGCAGAAAGATTCCATCAGAATACTGTTTCGAATGTTTAATTGCTTTTCTATCTAATGGCGTATTGGCAATGAAATGCCCACAAAGACATTAAAAGATTCAAACACATAAATGATAAAAGCTGACGTTCACCTCTGTGAGAAATGCATGGTAATTCAATTTAATGACCAGTGAATGATTACCATGCATTTTGCATCCACTTATTAAATAAATACACAGCCTTGGTTGAGCTTGGCAACGGGCTGCAAAAGGCTGTGAGGCGAGTTGGTGCGCCTTGTTCTTGAGCTTTTTTTATTAGAAGGAGACCGTGAGGAATGGACAGGGGAGTAAAGGCCAATTTATAGTCCGTACACTGTGTCGTCCACCCTCTTGAAAGTATATGAAATTGATCTATTAGAAGGTGAGTGAGGAAGAAGAAAAATAGCTTATGAAGTACCTTTTAGTGCAAAGAGATTTTATGGGCAACGCTTCAACAACACTGTTAGTGAATTTTCAACCCACAAACCAAAGGTCATTGCCTCCCTGATAACATTAAAGATATTCTGGTGCAGTGTGTCACATTAAAGTCAATGAGGCAGTTGCAATGCTAGAAAAATGACCCCGCTGAAAAGGCAAACTATTTGTTTACCTTACATTTTCTGGGTGGGAAATTAAAAACAGTAAACTTACCTTGTTGTATTAGAGACATCTTTCTTGAAAATGTGTCACAACAAAACCCTTACTTTACATTAACTTGACATTATTTTTTCAGTGATATATCAGCAACAAAAACTACAGTAACACTTTGTTTTACACTTTCACGGTTCTTTTTTAAAATGTAATAACATGTAATATTATGTACTTACAATGTACATACCTAACACTAACCCTAATCCTAACCCTATGGTACATTGTAAGTACATAATGTTACATGTTGTTACAAACTTGGTTTTCCTGTACTTCATGATGTAGATAGACTGTAACAGGGACCTTTAAATAAAGTGCAGCCAAAACTACTTGTATGAGAGAATGGTCCCCCTTTTTTTTCAAAGCACAGCTCTTTCTATTGGTTAGCACTTAGGGAGGTGCTTATAGGCCGGTAAGGGTCCACTCCCAGAGACTCTGGGTTGACTGCATGTTTTTGCTGACCTGGGGTAAGCCTGTCACAGGCTGATTCAGCCATGCCTGACCTGAGCCTTAAACACAAGCCCTGGTAAGAACTCCTCCATGTTAACATACACATACAGTATGTCACAAAAGTGAGTACACCCCTCACATTTTTGTATATTTTTTATTATATCTTTCCATGTGAGAAGTCTAAAGATATAACACTTTGATACAATGTAAAGTAGGTGTAAGCTGTACACTGCCTACTTTACATTGTAAAAGTATTACATCTATAGACTTCTCCCATGGAAAGATATAATAAAAAAAGTACAAAAATGTTAGGAGTGTACTCACTTTTGTGACATACTGTAAATATATCATTGCTAACATACATCATTGTTAATATATAGTCTAATGTTGTCAAAGTAGAGACAAGTGTGTGCTCGAGTCCTGCCTTGTTTTTGTTTCTTATGTGGAGAAACAGGTTTAGATTCTGGCTTCAGGCAGGCATGAAGTGAAAATCTTGTTTCCCCTCTGTCTGTGTGCTTTACAGAGAAGCTTTCATTAACTAGCTGATACACCTGCGGGATGATTTGTGTGTTCAGTAGCGTCGGCTGGCTCAGAAAATTGGTTGGATCAAATATGTGACAGGATATTATTTTCTGATCTCCAGCTCAGTGGGGAAACAATGGCTGATGCAAATTGATCAAGCACTGCTGCTGCATACCCCACTCGTGCCTGCCTGTGTAAGTTTAGTGCATTGCTGATCGTCATCATCATCTTCATCTTCATCGACTCTTTACAAAACATGCTGTGTTGCTTCCAATGCAGATTTTGGTGTATCTGGTGTGTTTTGATTCGCCAAGACCTTGTGCAAAATGCATGACTTTGTGGAGAGAGACATAATAATGAAGCTGTCTGTCTTCACCATGCTAATGCAAGATGTTGTTATTCCATTTGTATTTCCCTGCATGATCTTAAGACAACACCGAGTCCATTTTGAAGGAAAAAAAATAGGAAAAAAAAACTGTGACCTAAAAAAAAAACACATACACACATACACACACACACACACACACACACACAATGGAAACGCTGTGGCGATCCCCGCAGAATACTGATGACACAGGCTCCCTGATGGCCGTGTGATTTATGATGGCCTTCCAAGGAGCCATTTTTAAACCTCTGAAGCCTGCTTCCACTCGTGTGCCTGTGCCTGTGCAGTGTGCAGCCGATGCAGTCGTCACCCACATGCGTAAAGGTTGCATCATGCTCAAGCATTAGCCGTCAAATTAATTCAGGCAGGCTATTCGGAAAACAACAGGGCTGTGTCTCTGAAGCAATGAGAGCGAATAAACTGTCAGTCACGCCCGCAGAAGGTCGGTGTTGAGAGCCATCATGCGCTGCAAATGAAAGAGGCTCCCTACTGCCCAAAGGTCGTTTATAATGGCATTTAGAAGAACTGAAAGAGCACCTTTGGTGTTATTGCGTCGCCTTTCAAAAAGCACCTGCTCCTTAGTTATGTGCAATGTGTCCTGGGCACCCTTTTGAATTCAAAGAGGATAACGCCGTGGAATTTTGAAAATCCCCCGAACACTTTCTCGCTCGCTCGACGCTGAAGCCATTATCAAAAAAAAAACTGTGTTAAATCACAGAGGGACGAGAGAAAAGTTGCTCCAGTGATTTTCATCCAAACTCAAGTCGGCCTTCTTGATGCCTCTTGGCTTGAGCTTTGGTTTGTGCACACATGGTACCCTTACTAAGTGTTGTTGCCGCACTCTATTCTCTATTCTGAGACACAGTCATGAGAGCTCAGCAAGCTGTTAAAAGGCAGGCTGTGTTTACTCTTTATGTATTAATGGTTACCCCTCCTGCCTCCACACACACACCTGCAAATAAATAAATGAAATAAAGAGTGATAGGCTTTTTATCTATTAACCTTCATCATTCTCTTTTGTCACAGAGGAGGGTGGTTTGCCTGGAGGATAAGCCACTAAGGACAAATATGGAGTGTTTTGGAGAGGCCTAATTGGATATCTGGCTTCTGATAATGGGCTCAGGAAGATTTGTTTGCACTATGACGGAGAAAAGCACCCCTAACAAAGACCGCGAGAGCACGTGGACGAACTGCACCGTGCCATCCAGCACCACTCCACCATGAAATTGCCTTCTTTGTCCTGGCAATTCTGTGGCCTGCTTGGTGCCAGCGCATTAACTTCCCTGGTGATCCTGAAGCTGCTTGCCTCTATCACCCAAGAGCAGTCGCCTGTCCTGAAGCATTGGGATTCTGGGCCTAATCCCACCGCGCATCCAGGGAATCGCCTGCTGTCGCACAAGCGGTACAAGCGAAGGGGCATCGGCTTCGAGGCGCTCTGGAGGACCGATCAAAGGCCGCCCGACTGCCCCAACGATCTGCTGGTGGTGATTCTGGTCACGTCGGCCCTCTGGCACTCGGAGCGCCGGGACGGCATCCGCAGGACTTGGGCACAGAGGCCTCAGCGAGAGGAGGACGGCGACAACAACGACTACGCCTGGCAAGTGGTGTTCCTCATTGGGCAGCCCTTGGAGTCGGGCATCTTCCCACACATAGCACAGGAGCAGCAGGACTACGGGGACATCCTGCTGGGCAACTACGCCGACTGCTACCGCAACCTCACACTGAAGGTCATGCACGGCCTGTGGTGGGCATCGGAGCACTGCAGGCCTCGCTTCGTCCTGAAGACCGACGACGACTGCTTTGTGAACACGCACCACCTGCCTCGCTACCTGACGGAGTTCAACAAGGACCGAACCGGGGTGTACGTGGGCTCCGTGTTCCGCGGGGGCAGGAGGCACGTCATCAGGGACCGGCGCAGTAAGTGGTACGTCTCCAAGGACGACTTCCGCGAGCAGGAGTACCCGCCATACGCCAGCGGGATCGGCTACGTCCTGTCCCTCGACGTGGTGCGGGCGATGGTGGACGCGGCCAAGGACGTTCCGCCCGTGCCGATGGAGGACGCGTACGTGGGCGTGCTGGCGCGGGAGGCCGGCGTGGCGGTGAGGGACAGCGGGCGCTTTGCCAAGCACAATGTGCACTGGAGGGTGTGTAACTACAGGTACGATGAACGAGGATTTTAATCTTGCATGCTTTTTGTGAATCATCTTCTGTGAAAATATGTACTTGAACTTTGCAGAGAATATGTATGTAAATAGCTAGCTTTGGACTGTTTGTTTGCATAATTGTGATTCACTTTAGTGCTAGCTCCTCCCACCACACCTGTCTCTTGTTACCCTGATGGGACACTGTTTAATTGTTGCTCAGTAGTTGGACTCATTGTGAGCACAGAGAGCACTGATGAAGGCAGAACTCTGAAACGTCTGCTCTACTCTGCTCTCAGACAAAATAAAACAGAACTCCTTGTGCTTGACCTTAGTGTCTTTTTCAGTGTGCGAACCTGCTCTTACTTTTGAACAGTCTTTTTTGGGTCCACGCACCTATTAATTTTCTCACACATCTTGAGTGCAACAATGTGCACTGGAGGGTGTGTAACTACAGGTACCCAGTGTGGGGGAGTAACGCGATACATGTAATTCCATTACGTAATTTAATTACAAAATAAATGTAACTGTAATACATTACAGTTACTGGAGAAAAATGTGTAATTCAATTACAGGTACTTTTGAATTTTTTCAAAATTACAATTTGAATTACATCTTAATATTGTCAGCAAAACCTTGCTAAAACTGCCTATATTTAAAAAAAACTGCTTTGTGTGTTTTTCTTATAGGCTACCGTAGCGTACAAAACATCCCAGTTGCCATTTCCCTCCACAGTTGGATGCAGGGCTTTCTGTTAAAATGTTTACTGGGACAAAATCATGAAAACATTTGAAAAGTAATCAAAAAGTAATCAAAAAAGTAATAAGTTACGTTACTCAGATAAAGTAATTCAAAAAGTTACACTACTATTACATTTTAAACAGGGTAACTTGTAACTGTAACGAATTACATTTCTAAAGCAACCTTCCCAACACTGCTACAGGTACCTCATGGTCATCCATCACCTGGACGGCAACTGTGGAGGGAAATGGCAACAGGGATGTTTTGTAGGCTACAGTAGCCTATAAAAAAAACACACGAAACAGTTTTTTTTTTTTTAAATATAGGCTGTTTTAGCAAGGTTTTGCTGACAATACTAAGATGTAATTCAAATTGTAATTTTGAAACTACAGGTACCTCATGGTCATCCATCACCTGGACCCTGCACAGCTGAAGGAGGCCCAGCAGAGCCTGCTAGCGGCCCACACCGCGTGCAACCACACCAGAGAAATCACCGGCTGGAAATGAAGTGGGCCTCCACCCACCCCATCAATTTGTCCTGTCTGCCTGTCCTACTGCGCACTAAAGCGCATGGAGGCACGGAGGCACACACACACACATACACACACACACACACACACACATGCACACACACACACACACACATACTGAGTCATACACACACACACACTCTAACACACACACACACACACACACTGAGTCATACACACACCCACACGCACTTCTGCTTAGTGAAGTGTCACAGTATCACACACACTGTGGCGGACACACACACAGGCGCACACACACTGTTCTGTTTAGTGAGGTGTCAAGTTATCACACACACGGGTTCACACACTTACACACACCTATACTTTGGCTCACACACACCCACCCACCCACACACACACACACACACACGCACACACGCACACACACACACACACACACACACTAAAGCACACACTTTTGTTTAGTGAAGTGTCATGGTAAGGTGTTGTTTCTGCCACAGCGTCGTAGCTCTGCAATCTTTCTCACTTCTTTGCCGTTTGCAATCGATTAAACGAAGCCACTTCAGACTCTCCTCTTCTCCGCAGGACAGAGTGCTCTAATCTCTTCTGTCTAGCGATGTAAAATATGGTTCGCTGATGCTGCTCTCGTGAAGTGTCATTGCCAAAGTGTTGATTTTCGCCTCTAAGCTGTAACTCTGCAATTTTTCTCGTATTTGTTTTGGGTGCAAAGAGATTAAACAAAGCCACCACACAGATCAAATGACTGAGCAGAAGACAGAGAGCGATAATTTATTTGGTCTGGCAGTGTGAAATGTAGTGGTCCGATGTTGACAAATGCATGTAAGTCTCAAGTAATGATACACTCTTAATCACCACTCCCCCTCCACCCCCCACCCCCCTACCCCACCCCGACCCAAGCGGAATTACAACCCTCACCATGGTGCAATTTGTGATTCATCGGTTATCAATATTACAGGGCAATTGGGAAATCTCTCCTGGCATTGGAGTTATTGTAATAATGACTCTCTCTCCCACTCTCGCTTGTTTATGTGGTGTGGGCTTCGGTGGCGGGCCCGATGATTTACAGGGTTCGCTCACTCAAGCAAACAACAGCGGGCCAAGTTTTTTTTTTTTTTTTTGCGATCCAAAATAAAAACCCCCAGGCCAGCCAGTGGCCGTGTCGGACCACCCGCCAGCGAATAACAAACGCGGGAAAGATGATATTTACTCTCTGCGTCACCCCTCCAATGACCCTCATTACGCATAATGGCCCTCTGGAACGCCACGCTTGCATGCGCTGCGCTGCGCTGGATGTGGATGTCAAAGATTAGGTTCAGAGAGTACATCACTGTTTGGATGGTCTCATGCAGTTCCCAACAGTTCTCTTTATGCTACTGGACTTGACTAGCCCTTTGGTGTGTTTGTTTTTTTTGTTTGTTTATTTACATATATACAATATATATATACATTTATATCACTGTTGTGCTCTTTAGAGAAAAAAACCTGCACATATTGTCATTCTCTAGATATGCATGTGTTCCAACATGCTCTGAGAGCTGTGCACAGTGTCTCAGCGTACCCCAGGCTGTTTTGTGGATAGCAAATCAGCGGAGGACAAAAAAAGAAATGATGTATACTTTTGCTTCATTGAAATTTGCAGAGGATTGAAAAAAAATGAGTTGAGAAGTCTCACACTGGGAAACATATTTTCTCTGTGCAAATGAAAGCAGGCACCTTCCGAAGAAGACAAACAAACCAGCCACATAGATTTCATCCCCGACAGCGATAACAGGTTCACAGTTTTCCATAAATCATATTTTCAATTATCCCCAAAGATTGTAAAACACAGGTGTGTGCTGTGAAAGCATGGAAAGACCAGGTAATTGCGTTGATGTTTGTGCATCTGAAAGAAACAGAGAAAAAATAAAATAAATAAACAAACACAGAAACTGCTAAAGCAAAATAAAAGCTCGTTTCTCATGCCATATCTGCCTGTCCATGTTATCACTCCTATGGGGCTCAATGGTTCGATCTGCAAAAGATGATGCAATGACATCTTCAGAATGGTGCAAGGAGCCTGGCTATGTTTTTCAATTCTACCTTGCAAAGATTAGATTCATGTCCATCTGATTCAAAAAGCACCTATTATGTGTGTGTGTGTGTGTGTGTGTGTGTCATCTCCCAGTAGTTCAGTGAGAGACGATTTAAGATCGCAGCCTCGTTTTACAAAAGCACTATGACACTGTCACACTGAGTATATTACTTCCTTTGATAATAGACGTTTGAAAATGGATTCTTCCTTTCATGCAATGCAGGAATAGGAGGAATAGCTCAAGGATCCTGTTCATCTTTCAGATGTAATTAGTGAACCCTCCTGCCGCCTTTGTTGGAACCCCTGTCGTGTTCCTAAGACAGAGACATATTTCCAATAGTGCTTCTTTTGTTCTCCTCTCCTCTCTGCGCTGTCTAACGCCTCACCCCTCTGGGTCTCTCTGTGGCATCTGAGCACCATAGAAAAATAGCAGTGTTTTCCAGTTAGGTAAATCTTAGAGCTGTTTTGTGTTGTTTTGAAGTGTCCTCTCCCTTGGGGCAGGGGAGTTTGATGGGCTTTGTCTGAGGCTTTCTTTCATCTCTTTTTATGCTCCATACATCCACACAGCCCCCCCCCCCCTTTTTTTCCCTCGTCGGTGCACTCTGTAATTGTCACATTGGCGCACTTCCTCCTCTTCCTCTCTTTGCTGTCCGGTGTCTCTTTACCGAGTCATTGACCTGGAGTGTGTCCACGTCGGTCCACAGTCTGTGCACAGATATGCACATCACATCTGTGCGTGCACACAAATGCCACAGAATAAATATGAGAGCGAACGACAGGCTTTGGAAAATGCAATTCTCTCGTGTATCTGTGCATGTGTGTGTGTAGGTGTGTGTGTGTGTGTGTGTGTGTGTGTGTGTG
The DNA here is from genome assembly GCA_030347295.1 of Setipinna tenuifilis. Lineage (NCBI taxonomy): Eukaryota > Metazoa > Chordata > Actinopteri > Clupeiformes > Engraulidae > Setipinna > Setipinna tenuifilis. Next base: position 27,799,355 of record CM059271.1, read on the forward strand.
CGTGTGCGTGTGTGTGTATGTGTGTGTGTGTGTGTGTCTGTGTGCGTGTGTGTATGTGCGTGTGTGTGTGCACACGTGTGTGTGTGCATGTGCGTGTGTGTGTGCATGTGTGTGTGTGTGTATGCACACATGTGTGTGTGCGTGTGTGTGTGTGTGTGCGTGTGTGTGTGTGTGTGTGTGTGTAGATGTGTGTCTGTGCTCATTTTTCAGGAGCTGCTAATTACAGCGCAAAGGGCAAAGCATGTTGACAGCTCCGGATACCTGTCCAATCAATACTGGGCCACACTCTGCATAGGGGAGAGTAGAGGGGGAGGGGGAGGGCGAGCGGCTGAAAAAATGATCTCTTATTCATTACAGCACAGCATAGGGGATGGGTCCAGATCCAGCTCCACTCACTCCTTGAACAAGGGATGAAGGGGTGACACAATTCTATAAAACAATTGAATGATTTACACTGCTTAAATCCCTCTCTTCCCGTTCTTGCCAACAATAGATGTTCAGATAGATAAACAGTATCCTCAGAGAACAAAGTTTTTTCCCCCTCCCCCCTCCCCCCATTGCAAAATCCTCGACAGGAGACCAGGCCATGAGTTCATTAGGACTGGAAGGGCTGAAGTGCCGTGGTCTAGTTTCGGCACCGCGTGGCGCTCAGTCAGAGCCCCTGAGGTCAATTACACTCCAAGGCTTTTAGCAACACTGTGGACTGAAGCAGGGGAGAAATCCATTGCGCACTATGACATCCACACACACACACACACACACACACACACACCCTTCTGCCATTACCCCAGGCCTTGCTCACAGTTAATCTTTTACAGCAAATGAGCTGAGATATTTCTTTGCTCTTAAATTCTTAATGTCTGGGTTGATACGGAAATGATGTTTGCTGAAAGCAGCCTCTGAGGTGCAGGCTGATGACTGTTTTGAGAGCGGAAATACATAAAGATTTAACTTTACGTCTTTTAGGAGGTGTCGTGGTCTGCTACGAGCTAGGGACCAAATATAAATTCAAATATAAAATAAAGTCACTCCACAGAGGATAGTGTTATGAGCTAGCTAGCAAGAAGATCCCCATAAGCGACTGCATATTATTTCCTTGAGGTCTTTTTTTTTAGGTTTCATTAAAACTTTACACAGCAACTGTGAGAAAGTCCGCAGTATCAGATGCTATCCCTCCAGAAATGGAAGAGAAAACCACAATAGAACAAGATAGGTATATTCTCTGCAGACCCACAATGGAGACAAAAAAGCTTGTTATTTTCACATTAAGTTCTGTGGAGTCCCAGGACACTCCTTCTAGACCAGTGATAGGCAACCTGCAATCAGAAGCTGCAATCTAGTGCTGTGTCATCCAAATCACCTGCTTTTACCTGTGCACCTAATACAGGTGATATTAATTAACTAATTAATTAATTAATTAATCCTCTACCTGGCTAAAGAGGTTGGGATTACCCACCTCTGGTTTGAGGTGTTTGTAGAATCCAACAAACCGCCCTCCAGGTGTCCAAAAACATTCTCATACACTACTTCTACAAGTACTGATGCGTTCAAATAGGACAAGAAGGTTTGCGTAGGAGGAGAGATATTTTGTCCCCCCAACAGGTCAGCAAACTCATGCTATCCATATCACAGTACACGGTGTCCACAACCTCTCTGACAACCTGAGCTATTTTTACGCATCATTCAGTGGGAGACAAATCAAGTCTGGTTTGAGGTGTCCGTAGAATCCAATGAGTTGCCCTCCAAATAGCCATACATTCTTATACACTTCTCCTTCAAGTACTGATGTGTTCAAGAAGGCTTGTGTAAGAGGAGACAGTGGTCAGCAAACTCATGCTATCCATATCACAGTACGCAGTGTCCACAACCTCGGTCACTTAACCTGAGCTATTTTTACCCATCAGTCAGTGAGAGACAAATCAGGGCCTTATCGTGGCCCGCCCGCCGCCTTTCCTTCCCAGACGAGGACACCTGACTCATACATCACGCTTACCCAACTCTGACACGGCGGTAACACGGCGCGGACTGCTTAATATGTATCTAATTGAGCCCTCTGTCTGACTCGCTGTCAGCACACTGACCTTGAGGCTTGAGGCTTTGTTTGTGGGCGAGGGCAGGGGAGGGTAGGGGAGTGCGGCCGCAATGTAAATACAACAGATAGCGAATAGACATGAATAGCAGCCATGAATTTCATTTAGCGGGGCGCCCTGCCAGCCAGCCAACGCACGTGCGGCTGCAGCCTGACCACTAGGACACATTAGGGGGGGTGTGATGGGAGTGTGTGATGTGTGTGTGCTGTGAGTGTGATGTGTGTGATCTGTGTGTGTGCTGGGTGATACGTGCATTAGTGTGATGTGTGTGCTTGGTGGGTGATATGTGAGATGAGATTGTTGTCCTCCTCCTTGGCACATTTTTAACATACCCGAGACGGACACACACACGCATACATATGCACACACATACACACAGACACGCACACACACACACATATGCACACACATACATGCACCAACCACAGACAGACACACACACACACTTTGACCGCAGGAACATTTAATCTGTTTCCCACGTGCCTGCATCATCCTTGATGTGGATCGATATGAGATGCGCGCTTCACTAATGGTTATTCAGGTGACTTTGTGTGACACACGGGGATCACCACACAACTCCAGCTCATCTCAGTTCTCCCTCCCGGTCTGCCTGTCCCTCAGGTACACACCAACGGGGACAGCAATCAGCAGTTTGAATTACAGGGGATACTGGGGGGTACGGTGCCCCCTGACCAAGAGCCAGTATGCCCCAAAGGCACAAAAATAGCAGGGTTGGGGGTGGTGGGTACCAACATACTAATGTAATTAATGTTAAATGTAAAAGGTAGTACCTGCCCTGAAAAAGGTAGTATCCCCCAATTATGGAGGGGTAATTCTCCACACTGACTGCAAGCTCTGCTGAGACCTGCCTGGAAACACTGGGCTTCATCTCCTGCCATCACAGGTAAATGGGCGTGGAGCACAGCACATCTCTGGTTAGGCAGGACCTATTGTGATTGTTTCTCATCAGGACCAACCAGTGGAAGATAAAAGGCACAAGATGGTGAATAACCTCCGGTCAGATATGACATTGTCATTCTCATTAAAGCACTGATGGAAAACTTTCATTACTGGTCGTGTTTTTTTTTTTAGTGTAATTAATTAAAAAATAATAACTAGGTGGAGTTTAAATACCCTTTTTGTCATCGCAGCAAATGGGAGCTCACATTAATAATGGCATGCCTTGTCTTTTGAATATTTCATAATTGATCATTAACATCTAATTCACCTTGCCCCTAAAGTTTGCCACTCTGAGATGCAACAGCCTCTGTCTCTCTACAGATGTCTCTGAGTCAGATATATTGCCAGATTGCACAGTTTTTGTCAGGGAGTTTTCATCTCGCAATGCATATAGGGATAGATGCACTGACAGATGGAATGGTTTACATTCTTAGCTAGCTTACATGCTCTGCATTCTTTCGTTTGACAACCAATCCCATTGTAATGCAAAATGCTGCATGTCATTGCCTTTGTAATGAAGCACGATGATTCCTGCATTACTCCGCTCTGCGCTGTTCAGTGCTCTGCCGTCAGTCACCACTAAGCTACTAAGCCAGTGAAATGACATCGGAGCCATTTGAATGCGGTTTTGTGGCTGAGAGAAGCTTGCTTAATAAAACAATTGTGGAACTGTCCCACCTATTGATAACTTTAGGGCGAAAATGTTTAGGTTTAGTTTTCGAACCTGCAAACAATCATTGTTTTTGTTCCATCTTCAGGCTAATGTATTGTCGGAGGGAGGAAGGATGGCTGTTTCCCCTTAGATATTATGCTGCCAGCTGGAAGTACCCAATTGCTGTTTAATGATCAAGTGTCTACTGATGGGGATGAATGAATAAATGTTTAATCTTACAGCAAGGTATTCATAATCCTGCGTGATGGAATATTTACTCTCTGGTGTTTGGAGAATGCAAAACACACACGACTTGAGTTTGGATAATTTCAAAGGGATGCACTGTCATGCATTTTAAACAGGTTCAGCACCACTTGTTTAATGAAATGGTA
>CM059271.1:27808448-27830948 GCA_030347295.1 Setipinna tenuifilis
CTTCTCCCCCCCCCCCCCTCCTCTCTCGCGCACGCCCCCCTCCGGGGCATCTGCGGAACATTCCGGACAGCGAGCGGCGCGCGTGATGGATCTGAGCGCAGAGGGGCAAAGAGGCAGAGAGGCGGAGATGCGGAGAGGCGGAGAGAGATGCGGAGAGGCAGAGAGGCGGAGAGGCAGAGAGAGATGCGGAGAGGCGGAGAGGCAGAGGGGCAGAGAGGCAGAGAGGCGGAGAGGCAGAGAGGCAGAGAGAGAGGTGCGGAGAGAGGGGGCTCATATTCTGCTGACAAACACAGATGAGCCCCATTGTGCATTCAGAGGTACCTGCACAGCGGCCACACCACGCCACGCCACGCAGCGCATCCCAATGAGGGTTAGCGAGAGACGGGGTGACCAAACTCAAGAGGTGGTCCAGGAGTGGTGTGAAAATGGAGGGAGGTGGGGAAAAAAAAGTGTTTGGCAGGTGTACAGAAGGTGTTGTGTGTGTGTTGTGTTGTGAGCCGTGGGCGTCGTGTGGCATCCCATCATTCCTCACATGATGGTGGACGGTCTCCAGAGAGCGAGAGGGGGCGAGCGAGGCAGATGGCGGCGACTAGGTCGGTCAGGCGAAAGCAGGAGGGGGAAAGCACAACACACGGCCGCAGACAGCGAGACACACTCATGCAGAAAGTTTACTGCCCATGAGGCTACACACCTCGAACAGCCGCGAGCCCCCAGGGGGACAACAGTAAATCACCGTGGCCTAGCCCCAGGCAAATGAGAATCGTGGCTCCCAGGAGCGAAACAACAATGTCTTCCCATGTCTCCTATTGTTCCGCTGTATTCTGCTGTTTGGGGGTTTGTGTTGGCATCATCAATTTCTCATTAAAACACAGATACGCGGTACACGACTAGGGCGATGCAGCGTGCTGAAGTGTGACCGTGTAAACAGCAACCTGCCGGGAGACAATGTAAATAAAAAATGTGATATTTGTAATGCCAGCCTAAACAACAACAACAAAAAAATAGATGGAAGATTACCTTCGAAGCTCACCACTCCAATCACTCGTCAATACTGAAAATGCTCTGGTAGTTTCCAGGCTAGCGGCTGGTCTTGCACCTAATAATTTAACAACAAGGTGGGGAATTTCTATCATTGTCTACTTTTGTTATCATAAAAGTGCATTCCTGGATGGAACGAAGGCATCTGCAGAGGATTTAATGTTTAACCATGGGCATATTAAGATTGCAACAACAAAGACCTTGAGTGGGACAGGAGCGTGGTGTAGGACTCACCCTGATGAGGCTCTTAGCCCTGACTCACTGCGGCGAAGCTGAAGACACATGCGAGGAGACGTTACTGGCGTTGGGAAGCTCATTATTTGGTGCAGAATGTTCTCGACAGGAACAGCGGGGGAGCATGGATTGCCACAGGCCTTTCTCTCTCTCTCTTTTTCTCTCTCTCCATCTCTCTCTCTTTCTCCGTCTCTCTCTCTCTGTCTCTCTCTCTTTCTCTCTCTCCATGTCTCTCTCTCTATCTCTCTCTCTCTCTCTCTCCATCTCTCCACCCCCCCCCACTCTCCATCTCTCTCTGTCTCTCTCCCTCCCTCTCACTCTCTCTCTCTCGCTCCATCGCTTCCTTTGAGAAGGTGAGGAGTTCAGGCCGCTGTGCCACTGCAAAATAATCAGAAGCTGGCGCTTTGGTGTTGTCAGCGCATGCATAATCTCAGCCTGGTGGTGAACCTCGCACAGCAATCTCTGGACTTCCCCTCTGCTTGTGGCGAGGGAAGCTAATAGCAATATCACTATGGTATGTGTACCCCCAGCTGTGATCAGTAGACTCATGTTAGGGCTACCCACAAGCATAACATGATAGAAGATGTCACACACACACGCACAGACACACACACATACACACACACACACACACAAACACACACATACACTCTTCGCTCTCTCTCTCTCTCTCTCTCTCTGTCTCTCTCTCACACACACACTTACACACACACACACACACGTGAAAATGTTTACATGCATAAATACATAGTCTACACATGAACCGATTAATGTACAGACACATACACACCACACGGACGCTCAGTCAGAGACTAATGACTGCAAAGTAGGGCATTACTCTACACTGCATGCTGGCCAGGGCCTTATTTGTGTATGTGAACTATTCTGGTTGCAAATTGAAAGCAGTAGGTTGTTTTATTAAGTCGAACACAATGAACCCACTCATTCATTAGGCTCTTTGCTAAGGGTGAGGTCAGGGTTTACATTGGATTGTAATTAAAATTTCCTTTCTCAACCAGTAGGTTTAGTGTTCAACAGTAGAAGAAAAAAAAACTGTTAACATTTTTTTATTTCCCTTTTAATTACCCGAGTCTCTCAGTAAGAGCTTGCAGCCATGGGCTGCAGTTGGACTTTTCTAGCTAAGTGAAATCACTTGGAAGTATCTAAGAGGGAACCATAATAAGGGGCGTTTGGGCTCTGTATATGCCAGGGAAAGGTGCTTATATGTTTCTTATTAAATAAGACAGGGCATGCGGGAGCATCTGCTATGAAAGGAAAAGACACAGTAATGGTGTCTGGAGAAACAGCAAGAACCAACAACAGTGTGACCCACGTTAGAAAAGCCTACCATCTTATAATTATGTAGCCTGGTATCAGTGCAGCTGAGCTCTCTCTGTACCACGGCTGTCCTCACATCTTTTCTTAACTGAAGATGTTTTTCATTAAGGTCAATAAAAGGTGGTTAGTAAATAAATAACATGATAAAAATCATCAGCTGTGGATGAATATGTATGCGTAGCATGAGCTCTGAGTTTATTCTATATTATTTTCATTTAGCAAAATGCACACTTTGAACCAGCAGTTGTGTTGATGCAAACTCGTAGGAGGAGCACAAGTGTTATTCCCTTTGAACACCAGGCTCTCTGGGCGATCGCTAGCAGACGTAGATTTTCACATTACATTCTCATGAGCCTGCTAATATGCCATTTTTAGCAGAGGTTTCAGATGGAGTTCATTAACTCTGAAACATTAACAAAAAGTTAATGTTCACTGAAACATTAACAAAAAAATTTCCCCATAAATAATTATCCAGAAAGTGAGAAAGAAAATGAAAAATATTGAGCAGTCCATGGATGGATCATTGTGTGGTGTACGTATTATAACCCAACCTATCCCACACTGATTAGAAAGAGTGCTTACAAAGATACTTATGATTGCACAATCAACAATTATGCAGCACTTGCTTTCAACATCTCACTACTCACAGGGCTCCTGCTTCGGAAAATATGAGAAATTAGAGTAAATATAAGGATATGAACCACAGACAAAATGGCGTGGGGAAAAAAAACAAGAAGCTACGTAATGTAATGAAAGTTTTGTGAACTGCATGAAGTACAAACCTGCAATAAGCACTAAATGAAGCCGGTGAATGCAGCCTCCCTTGTAAGCCTTTCAGCAACTGCCACACTGCTTTTATCCACATGTACACTGCTTGAATGTTCTGCTCAGTTAAACACGATTAATGAAACAAATTGGGAAAATGTGTTCAGACTTTTAGTTTTTTTTTTGACAAAGAGAGAGAGAGAGAGAGAGAGAGAATGTGTTCAACCGTCATGGCAGACCAGCAGAAGTTATAATTTATTCCGGCAAATTCTCTCTGCCCTGCGCTGGTTTCCCAGCCTCCCACGTTCTGCTCCGTTGAGTGAGCTCATAGCGTGGACAGATGAGTGGGGTCCCACAGACTGGTAATGCACATATGCCACTTCAACATCCCCCATAACGATCAACCCTAATGTGTGTGTCTTCAAGCCCCAAAAAATAAATGGAATACATTTGTTTTTGTTCAGATAAAAATTCATGAACTCCTTTTTTCCCCTAATGACATCAATAATTTACGGCTGATGGCAAAAAATTGGGAGCGTGAACACCAGAACCTCTGATGTGCCTGTGGATCACTGGAGTGTGGAAATGGCCTTTGACAACCGATAACACATTTGCCGGTCCTTTGTGCCACACAGAGGCACAGAGATGGTAAACACACACCCACACACACACAACTGCTCGTTGGAGTTGGGAAGTAGAGACAAAAGATACTACTGTTCTTATGGCTCCTTGTTCTCACCCACTCCTCCTCGATTTCTGTGTCATGCAGACGTTGGGCTAGCCTGGCTAATGTGACTTATCAATGCTCTGCAAACATTGGTCTGGCCAAGCTGTGTTGTAAACCCATTTCTCAGAGGGCGGGCTTAACCCGCCTCTTTCAAATGCCTCTGTTTGCTACTGGACGAAGATTCAACCAATCACACTCCTCTGTCCTCTGACGTATGCGAAATGACCACAACGACAGGGTTCTTGCAAAGCCCAATTGACTTGGCTACCAGCAGGGCTAACTGATAAATCAAACTTACCGAAGCCGGTCGGTAGCATTGCGAAAACGTCCTTTCCTGCAATAAATGATTCAATGGCTAACCTTTGCTCTATTTCCAGAGATAACTTCCCTTTGAATTCTTCCAAAACAGCAGCTACAGCTGCACTAAATCTTGCCGTTGCTGCACGTTCGCCATGTTGACAGTGACTGAGGTAGATTTCCGGTCGCTGAACTACCTCGCATTACCTTTTTGAAATGCTTTTTCATTGGTCCCAGTTTCTCTGTTAATGTAGAAACGGTGTAGACAGGCAGCTTGGCCAGACTGACTTTCAAGGCGAAATTGAAATGTAGCGTTAAAGGAAGTATGGGCGTGCCCAGGCTAACGTTGGGCTACTTCATATCCTAAATTATTACACTAAACATATACAGCTCTTTTTTCTTCTTAACATCTTACTCTAACAACCTCAAAGAGGGAATGATATAGATGCCAGATAAAGTCAAGGGCAAAGACTTGGCTTTGAATCAATACCACAAACTACAAGTGCCTCTACAGTGTACAGCATGCTGACACTGATGGAGTGTGCCTGCGTGTGTGACACGGGTAGCACTGCCAATATGAAATATTGGGCTGCTGCACTGGATATGCAAAAATGCTTCATTAATTTTATTAATCCTCTTGTTTGGTCTGAGTGGAGTAGAGCAAGATGCATTATGTTGAGTTTCTCATCAGATGTACTGTCAGCTGCTCTTTTTTTACTGGAGAGCCAGGATTAGCATAATAGTTTCCTGCCATTAAGCCCTTGTGGCCTAAAAATCAATTTGGAAGTGACATGGCAAGTAGTCGTGTAATTAGCATAAGAACATCACACACGTACACAGACGCACAGCATTGCGCACAAACACACACACACACACACACACACACACACACACACAATCACACACACACACACACATACACACACACACACAACACACAGACACACACCTACACACACACACACACACACATACACAATAATCCTCTGAGCAAAAATTTGCCCTTATGTGTTCAAGTCTTCCTCTCTGCAGGCCCTAGCAAGGTTGAAACCCGGGACAACTTCCTCCGAATAAATTTCCGCCACGCACGGCAGAGATTTGCATAAGCCGTCAGACCGTCCTTTGAATTGGGCTATTTTAGAAGTAGACACGGCTCCCCCCACCCCCCACACCCCCTCCTTCTTCCCACCATATTCCCGTTCTCTCCACAGTCACCTGCCAGAGTTAATCTTCCCCAAAGTCATTTAAACGCTGGAATTAAACAAACAAGCCACATAAGGCAAAGGGGCTTTCATGCCTCCCAAGGAAAAAATCCCACTTTTATGGGAGGAAGTTCAAAGCCGAGCAAGAGGGAATAGTGGGGCTTAACTGAAGTCCGAGTAGCGCTCCCAGTGCTGCAGGAAATCCCATTTCCCAACTGTGAGGGCGATACTTTCTCATGTTTGTGAAGTTTAATTTCAAAGCGCAATACCTTGGGTAATACCTAAATACAGTTCTGCCCCCATGGCGTGCAAGGATGATTGCACAGTCACCTGTGCTGATGCTTTATTGTACCTCACTGTTTTATTCATGGGGTTGTAGTGGTTTTGCCATACTGGTCTTCCGGGGTTTTAATCTGGGACATGCTGATGTTTGGAAATGAGCAGGAGGCGAGGAAAGGAGCTGGAATATTTCCCACTGACATGATAGTCTAAATGACTGCCCCTAAGCGATGGAATCGCAAACACAACTGTAGGGGGAAAAAGTGATAGCGCGGTATAGCTGAGGTGCAACAAAAACACTTGGAAAAAGGCAGGGGCTGTTGCAATGACAAATCAGTGGTGATTAGTCTCTTCGGACGAACAATTCTATTACTCTGTTCACACTAGCCTAGATGCTCGCACCCTTTAAGATCCATCATAGCAGCATTTACGTAGAAATACTGTAACACACTAATTTCAACCATCGATCTCTGAAGAACAGCTATTTTCAGACCGGTGAGCTCAACATTCATACAGTACGAGGAGCTTCCACGGTTCCCTCTAATGAGGACACCTCACTACTTGGACATATTTTAAAATAGCAAAACACACACACACACACACACACACACACACACACACACACATACACACACACACATACACACACACAAACACACACAAGAAGAAGTATTTCTTTTTCACACTTCTACAGCATTTATATTACATTGCTTTAATTGGCACAAAGCTGCCCCCGAGTGTCTGCCAAATAACTGATGTAAAAGCAATCTCGGGCTGCAATATATCCCGCTGTAAGTGCTGCCCATTTGGCATGTCAGCCCCGCTGCCCCAGCGCCTCTCACCTGATGTTGTAAAAGTTATTGGGGTCAGGGAAGAGGAGATTGAGCTTGTTTCCTCTCGCCGAACACACTGTGCTCCCCAGGACACATTTTTTCTCATCATCCGAGCACCATCCATCCCAGCCGAGCCTGTCAGAGCCGAGGCCCTGCTGGAGAAGGAGGAGAAGAGGAGAAGGAGGAGAAGAGGAAGAAGAAAAAAATTGTGTGTGGAGTGGAGAGGAGAGACAACTAATTTCCTGACAGATGATGGCAAACTCTGTAGGTGTTTACTGCCCCTTTCATCCCATTCATTATCCTATAAGCTATCGGGCAGATGACCTTGCGGACCTCATTCATTAATATAAATTGAAAAGGGGAAGAAATATGACAGGGACTTTGGAATGATCACCAGATGCCCAAAGGCATCATGCAGCTTCCTGTCTGTCCGTTTTTTTTTTTTTTTTTTTTCTTTCTATCTCTCATCATGATCTGAAGGTGGAGGGAGGGTCACCAGTAGCTCTGAACATATTTTCCAAAAGATCAATAATGTCACATTGACTCTCACGGAAAGGGGCTTGATATCACAATGATCAGAAACAGACGCTGCATTCCATGTCTGATATGATTATGCTGTTTATTTAGTCACATCCAGGGGAGTAAAAATTGTGTACGTTTTATATCAAGTAAATTTATATGCATGCAAAAAAGTGGAAATGCCAGATCTACCAACTAAATGGTAGATGGAACAACCACTGCTTTTAAAAACATTTTATTTTAGTTTTTTACATTTAACAGCTATTAGCACCTGATACAATGTAGCCAATTACTGCTTGCTGACAACTTGCACAGAATATAATGCACAAAGGGGCTGTGTTCTCCTGGCAGTTGCATGATGCATGTGAATGAAATTTGACTAAGAATGCAGGCTATGTGGTCTCCTAATTTGGTTAATATAATCTGGAAAATGAGGATGTTTGCACCATGAACCCTGTACTTAATAGTATACTTTTTTTAAAGAATCAAGAAGTGGCACTGTGTTAGCCTGTCTCCGACTTTGATTATATATAATATCATTTTCTTCATCAAATTCCTATTAATTATATATGCATTAATTCCTATTAATCGTCTTTTTTATTATCCTGTTATTACGATTGTTACTACACAACAAGATTCAGGTAGGCTATAGGCTAGATATAGAAGCAGTGCCTAATAAAGAAAGAAATTATATAGGAGAGATGTTTTTCAGACCTTGGCATTTAAAGAACAGCCAATCCTATTTTTTAATGTAGACCCAAAGGCTAAAGCAAAATGTTTTTGACGTTTAGGTAGAACTATGGACTGAAAAAACAAACACATAAATGATAACATTACATTGGCTGTGTTTGAATGCGGTGTCGGAGGTCAAATTGTGAATTATTAAAACAGAGATAGAGTGAAATACCAGCAGTGTCCTACATACTGTTAATTGTAAGCATACACCCCTATATGAATATACTGAGAAGTGCATGCACAATGGTTTTGCCCAGAGAAACACGAGTGAGAATATATTCAAGTCGACTGACAGAGTGCTCGGCTGACCAGAGCACCTATGCAGTTTAGGCTATCTCAGCAAAGAAAGTTAAGGGGGGGCTTTCAGACTAACACGAGGGCAAGAAAGAAGCCCTTACATCATTTCGCCGCGACCGTTTGTAAGACTACTAATTCAGCCCTGATTCGCTAGAATTCTTGTCAATCCGGAAAACACCGCCTCTTACCGCAAGTGTTGCATCAGCATTGGTGATGAAACGCAAGCAGCATCATATCCGGGAAATGTACATGCCGGTGAGAGAAGTGTTGTGTCTTGTATTGTAACTGAACTGGGAGATTAGTGTTGTTCTTGCAGATCTATCCAGAGCCAGTCATTTAGGAATGGAAGAAGAGAAAGTTACTCAGCAGATGAAGTCTCTGCAAGTTGAGGAAGGAAAGAAGGTAATTTCTTGTTCGTTTGACAGCTAACCAGCAAGGTTAGCTTGCTAGCTGTCACCATTCTATTTGACTGCATGCTGTCGATGGTGACTGTTTCAAACCTAGTTAGACGAATGATCGCCGTGTGTGTGTGTGTGTGTGTGTGTGTGTGTGTGTGTGTGAGAGAGAGAGAGAGAGAGAGAGAGAGAGAGAGAGAGAGAGAGTGTGTGTGTGTGTCTGTCTGTCTGTCTGTCTGTCTGTGTGTGTGTGTGTGTGTGTGAAGTATTCCTGTATGAAAATTCCATCATCAGTCATTGGACAGCAATGTTGTTCTAAGGCAGTGATTGTGTCTTTGTGTGTGTAAGGGTGTGTGTGTGTCTGAAGTGTCCCTGGTCCGATAAACTTACTTAAGGCACATGTATCTCCTTGTGTGTATGTGTGTAGTCTGTTTACTCGGTGTTCCTCTACACCTCTGTTAGCTTATTATGTCCTCCTTTTGTAAGTGGCTTTGTATAAAATCATCTGTTAAGTGTAATGTAATGTAATGTAAAACACACATGTCCGTATGTAGAAGTAGTCTGTGTATAAAATTTAACTACCAGCTTGTGGTAGTGAGTGTTAGCATCCATCCACAGTCTCAAGCTGGATGGATGTCAGATGTGTTGCATCAGTCTGATTCCTCTTGGTTAGTTTCTGTTTGAGTAGGCCTTTATCTGGGTGGAGCTGTGTAAGTGTATGCACATACTTTCCAACATGGCACACACAAAGGGATTAAAACAGGTGTGGTTGATCTTAATAACATGGTAAAATGTGCTGGCAGGACGGGGCTCCTGTTGAGAAGGGAGAAAAAAAAGATGGAGGGAAGAAAAAGAGCAAAGGTTCTGCTGGGGATGCTGCGGCCGCTGGCAAAGCAGAGGTGAGTGAGTCAGTCTGTACTAGAATTTTTACTTTCACTATTCAGGAGTCAGGCAGACCATTGATTGTGTCAATGTACAGTGACATACAGTCATATTTGTGGTGTGATGTGTGTAGTCAATGGGGCAGACATGCTGCATACAGAAACTGAAGTTTCTAACATTGACCGCACAGCTGAAATATGATTGCATCGCTGTATCGCTAACACCTAGTGGAACACAGACAGGTTAGGCTGTGGTGCTGTGAAACTGAAGTAGACCATTTGGCAACTCTTCTCTATACCACCCCCCCTCCCCAGCTCAGCCCCCCTCCCCAGTTTATTGAGGATCGCCTGGCCTTGTACAACAAGCTGAAGGCTGAGCATGACGCCCTGATGGCTGAGAGGGCGGAGAAGGACAGCAAGCCCATCAAGGTCACCCTGCCTGATGGAAAGGTGGTGGACGCGGAGTCCTGGAAGACCACCCCCTACCAGGTGGCCTGCGGCATCAGGTGAGGTGGTGGCGGTGGTGGTGGTGATGGTGGCGGTGGTGGCGGTGGTGGCCATTTTTCCAGAGCTATTTCGCAGCCAAAGGAAGCAGGCGGAGTCGTTATGTTCTCAGCTGTGCTAACTCAGAGCTTTGAGTTTACTGCAGAAAAGTAGAGATATAGCACTCACAGCAACTGGAAAAAAAACTCCCCTAGCAAAGCCAAGGCTTTTTTACGTAGGTGTGGACGTTAGTTCTCTTTTTTTGTGTGGCGTAAGTAACAATTTGCAGTTAACAAGGCTAACAAGAGATTTCATAGAAATTGAATTTCACTGAACAGTATTTAGGAAGTGAATCATCCTCTTGTCCCATGATGACCTTTTCTGACTAACCAGTCTTAGAAAGTATTCATAATGACAGTGTGTTTCATCATCCATATCCTTACGTTGTTCTTCAAAGCTTATTGTGTCTCAAACTCTGTTTATTTCTTGTTTTTTGTAACTCTTTTTATTGGATTTTAACATTTAACATTAATTACTGGTATCCCACCAACCCCCCACCCCTTTCAGACAGTCATACTACACAGACACAGTCCAAACAGGTTGTTAACTTGTTAAACCCTGATTATTTCTTGTGGATTCTTTCATATTTACTGTAGTGTGAAACCTCCATCATGTTAAATGTGTCGCCTGACTCTAGTTGTGCTTCTCCCTGTGACCAGCCAAGGCCTTGCTGACAACACCGTGATTGCCAAAGTGGACAACGGCGTGTGGGACCTGGACAGACCCTTGGAGAAGGACTGCAGCTTGCAGCTCCTTAAGTTTGATGATGAAGAAGCTCAAGCAGTAAGTTATTTTCAGTGTCTGTTTTACAGTCATCTCCCATGCTGGATGAATGGGCAGGGATACACATAAAACGTCTGCAAAAAAGGCTCTTGCCAAAGTTTGTCATTAAAGTGAGAGATGTACTCACTAGGGCACAATACTTTCAAAAAATATCACAACGGCATTGCGGTAAAACTTAAACATCTTTAAGCATGGCTCAGCTGCAGATAATGCTGCATTTCCATAAGCAGACCTCCATCGTCCTTCCTTTAAGACAGACACAGACAGCACAATGAAATTGACTCAAGGCAAGGCCTTGGCTGCATTTAACCTATCACACATGTGAGCTGAGGGCAGCCATGACAACTGCACCAGGGGAGCAGTGTGTGGGAACAGCACCATGCTCAGTGTACCTCAGTAGCACTACTGGCAGTTGGTGGATTCAAACCTGCAATCCTGCAGTCACAAGTCTGTTACCTTAACCACCAGGCCACCACTGCTCTCCTGGGGCCTTGCAGGCTCATAAACGCTTCGAAGCTTCACATGATCAAGAAAGTCTAATTTCTTTAATTGCACAAGCAAGGTCATGAGGCCAGAGGAGAGAGCCACAAGGTCCTTGAGGTCGACAGTGTGTGGTGATAAGGATGACCGGTCCTCTGGGAAACGTACAAAAGTCCACGTCACGCATGACGTCAAGCGTTTTTCACCCGTCACTGGTGCGATCAAAGGCATCTTAGTTCTCGTGTGCAATTGTTTCTGATTCCTTTATCCTCAACATTATCCTTTCTTGCTGCCCTCACATAAGAGGCCAAAAGATTGCAAAGAAGGATGGAAGAAAGAAATGAGAACATAGATAGATAAGTATATGGATGGCTGGATTATTGATCTCAAGCTGGGAAATTAAAGTGTAGCAGCAGCATGACATACAGGGATACACACACAGACAATAACAACACAATGAAGAAAAAGAGCACAACCTGGACATAATAAAGCAATATACCTATGCAATCAAAAATAGAGTATAAAAGCATCAAAGTATAAAAAGGTATAAATGAGCAGTATTGATTGTGCAATTTGGAAAAAAGCTGCAGAGACCAGCTAAGATGCAGTGACGGATAAGGATCAGTGAACAGATAAGGTGTTGTAGACCAGTGTTTCTCAAAGTGGGGTCCGCAAGAAATCCCAAGTGGTCCACAAACAGGTTTTTTTTTTCCACATTTCTTAAGCTACCTGTGCTATCCACACTGTGTTTAGACAACCTGTATACCATCTTTATGCCTTTCCTTAGTTGGAGCTGTGATGCTGCACCACTTCATGCATTTGCATAGCCCTGTTAGCCTTAGATGTGGGGGGGGGGGGCTTTTTTTAATATGGCGACGTGGTCCTCAGTCTGAAAAACTTTGAGAAACACTGCAGTAGACAACGGTCAGACAGTAGACAGTGTGAGTCAGTCTGAGCTGCAACCAGTGGGCAGGTCCCAGCGGTGAAGACAACCGAAAGACATGAAAATGATGTTATATTGCAGTATTTGTTTATTAGTCGCAAGTGGTATTATTGCAACATCCGGCAGTGTTACATCATCCTAACATCATGCAGCCCGCTGTCCTGCTGTGGTACGTAATTGTTATCTGTTAAGCAGAATTTCAGCAGTACCCCAATCCGTAGTCTTGTCCTCAACGGTGTTATATTAGCAAATAGCGATCCATTATTTTTACTCCCATGCTGTATGTGCAAATGAGGCTGACATTATTTATAGAGCAGTAGTAGAGAGTAGAGATACTTTATTTATCCTGAAGGAAATTAAGGTGTCCAGTAGCATATACTCATCCACACACTCACACACACACACACACACATTACATATACACATATACACATATATCACCTATACACGTCATGCACATCATATTCACATCATACATACACATACAGTACAGGTCAAAGGTTTGGACACGCCTTGTCATTCAATGCATTTCCTTTATTTTCAGGACTATTTACATTGTAGATTCGTATCAAAACTGTGAATCAACACATTCAATTGTGTACTTCAGAAAAAAGTGTTAAGTCTCACCTTTTTTGTTAAGTACATAATTCCACATGTGTTCATTTATAGTTTTAATGCTTTCAGTCAGAATCTACAATGTAAATGGTCATGAAGGTTGCATTGAATGAGAAGGTGTGTCCAAACTTTTGGCCTGTACTGTAGGCCCACAGACATATGACATCCATGCACACAGTCATATTACAGGAGTATAAAGAAGCACACCCACACTGTGTATTAGAAGCAGAGCTGGCTTAATTGGAATAGCAGGACAAAACCCCAAAACACTGTGTATTAGGTGGCCTAATTGGCAGTCACCCAAAGCCTTTGTCCTGCTGCTTAGGGCTAATTTACAGTAGAGTAGTAGGAGCAGTTTTATACCCAAACTTAGATATCAGTAGAGATGGGAAGTGCGGTTAGATGAGCTGTCTATCTTTGAACACTTTATTATTTTTTTTGCTTGTAACAGCAACTAAAGCACATCAAGATAACAGTTAATGCCTTTCGAGACTTGGCAGATATTGTACAAGCTTGCATTTTGAGTTAGTCAAAGATGGTATTGAACTAAACTGTAGCTGTGAGAGAAAGGGTAAAAAAAAAAAATCATTGATTTTTTTTAAATTAAATACAAAAAAACTGCATAACGGCGGATTTTTTGCTTACTCTTGTGAATACCAATTTGGAATCAGCATAGAGTGAGGGGAACCAGTCTGTAGAAGAGACTGAATAAAAATAAAGGCAATCTGTTTTAACTTTTTACCAAAATGTTTACAATTTAGTCAAATTGGCACATTCTGTTGTGCCTACCAGTTTTATCGAGGGACTAAATCCTAAAACGATGATGCAGCTAGATCAAGAAACCTTCTGTAAAGCTGATCGACCCAGCAGTTCCCAAAGACACACCTAGAGAGGTTGTGAATTTGAGGCTGGGGCTGGACTGTGCAGGATGATAGACCTCAGTCATGTGTGTAAAGGTCCCTTCATACCAAGAACTATTAACAATAAGGAGAACTATAACTATATGGTCATCCACACTGAAAAACGACTTTTTAAAGTCAACATTGTCTTCGTGATATAAACATCTACTAGCATGTGACGTCATGTAAATTCTACTGAACTCTACTGAACTGATTAACTGATAGCATTTTTATAGTTCACAAAATCGCGCTTAAAGTGATCCCAACAATATTGTGCAGCCTGTGTTTTGTCATTATCGTTGATGTGTGAACAGCGCCATTCACTAAAATGAGAGTGATTGCTTACAAAGATATAGTTACAGTTGTAGTTGTAGTTAAAGCAACACTTTAAGCACTTAAAGCACTTTTCCTCTTCGGTCGCCCTACAGGCTAAAAGCGGAATTGTCTGTCTTATGTCTGATTCAAACTACAGAAGCGACCCGCTTTTGCAAACTCACATAGTGCGGTTATAGCCCATGGAAGGACGCAAAGCAAATTCACAAGTGCCGTTAACCCTGTTATGAGTTGATGAACCACTGAAACTATTTTGAAAACATTATTTCAAGGTTAAAAAAACTACTTGGTGTTGCTTTAAAGCCAGCAGCCCAGCAGCTGCAAAATACTACTTAAAGGTTGAAAAAAAAAAAACTAGCAAACACTGGGCCACTTCTACACAAAAGACTGGATCCCATGAAGAACTGAAGCACGCAGAGTACTTATTTTAACATTTTTAATCGGTGCAGCAGAGTCTAAAACACCAAGAGAGGTTCAAGGCTGGGGCTCTACTGCGCAGCATGATAGAGCTCAGTCACGTGTTTAAAGGTCCGTTCAAACCAAGAAGTAATAACAGTAAGGAGAACTATAACTACAACAATGTGATCATCCAGACTGATCATCCTCAACATTGCCTTCGTGATGCAGCAGAACACTACTCTGTGTTGCTGTAACTGTGGTGTTTGCTGTATAACTACAACTATGTGATCGTCCACACTGAAAAACAACTTTGTAAAGTCAACATTGTCTTCGTGATATAAACATCTACCAGAATGTGATGTCCTGTAAGTTCTGCTGAACTCCGATTAGCTGATAGGATTTTTGTAGTTCATAAAATCACCCTAGATGTGATCCTAACAATATTGTTCAGCCTGTGTTTGTCATTATCATTACTATGTGAATAGCAATTGGTGCAGCAGAGCCTAAAACACTATATGGTGTTGCTGTAACTCAGGTGTTTGCCTTCGCAGGTGTACTGGCACTCCAGCGCCCACATCATGGGGGAGGCCATGGAGAGGGTCTACGGCGGCTGCCTCTGCTACGGACCCCCCATCGAGAACGGCTTCTACTACGACATGTTCCTGGACACCGAGTAAGTGGGGGTGGGGGTTTTGCCCAGTGTTTAAATTAAATTGGCTTTTGTGAAGGAGGGGCAGCCCGCCCTTCTTTACTCACCGTTGTCAATATCTCCCTCTATTGTATAACTATAAATACCGCAGCAGAGGGAGCTCGGCTCCGGCTGGCATTGATTGCCAAGGTGAGCAGGGGGAGCTGAGCTCCAGATGCCTGTGGCCCAATTTAAACTCTGGTTCTACCCATGACGCACAGTGTGGGCTTGCTATGACACACAGTGTGGGCTTGCTGATGCTGCCCCATATCATTATTGTTGTCACCTTATTTTTGGGAGGGCATAATAAGCAAGTCGGTGTCAAAACAGTGTCCAAAAAGCAAAAGCCTGGAGGAAAAGGTCATGTTTTGAAGAGTCCGTGGCAGGAAATACCTTCTAATAAATTAACATAACAAACAACTACACGGTTGACACCTAAGAGAATGAGGGCGAAAAGAATGGACTGGTAAACAATTTAACTTGACCTTTTCCGTGACTCCTGCATTTCCTCCAAAGTAATCTCGCACAAATTAGCTGCAGATGACTATTAGCCGTAGCTCTCTCCTCCGTGATGATAGTCACTTTGGGCTAATTGTATCTTGTGAGATTACTCTGCTGCCAGGCCGCACCTTGTTTGTGGTTTCCATCTGTCGAACTCGGAACAGGTTGGCTAGCTTATTGCTTGTGCATTTTGTCGAAAGTGTCTGGCGATGACATTACAAAGGTTGAGGCAGTTCTGGAGCACTTTTTAATTAGTTAACTCAGTTTTGCCTTTTTTTACTGTCTGTTCATCTTCTGCGCGTTGGGCTTCTGGAGCTCATGTTTATTTATGAACCTTTTTTTATAACTCTGGTTTAAAGTTAGTAAAGTTTGTCCCATCTCCCCCCCACCCCCCTCTGTCTTCCTCCCACTCTTTATATCACTGCTGCTGCTCCCTCTTTCTCTCTCTCCCTCTCTCGTTCTCTCTCTGTCTCCCTCTTTCTCTCCCTCTTTCTCTCCTTCTTTCTCTCCCTCTTTTTCTCTCTCTTTCTCTCTCTCGCTCTCTCTCTCTCTTCCCCTCTCCCCCTCTCTCTCTCTCTCTCGCTGTCTCGCTTTTTTTTCCCCCATCTTGCAGAGGGGTGTCAAGTAATGACTTTCCCTGTCTGGAGAACCTGTGTAAGAAAATCATCAAGGAGAAGCAGCCCTTTGAGAGGCTGGAGATAAAGAAGGAGACTCTCCTGGAAATGTTCAAGGTAGCCCTCCCGCCATTCGCACAGGGAAAGGAAAAAAAATACACCATATCTATCTAGCTAGCTCTGAAAAGGCGACATATTCTGGAGACTTTCGAAGCAGATAAATTGAAATTTCCTCTTTTTTTTTCCTCCCCCCTTCCCCCGTGGTCTCTTCTACATACTATTGGCTCTCCCCTTCTCCCTCACTGCCTCCCTCAATCTATCCCTCCATCTCTTTCTCTCCCTCCTCCCTGCCTCTATCTATTTCCCTCCCTCCATCTCTTTTTCTCCCTCCCTACCTCTCTTCCTCCCTCACTCCATCCCTCCTTCACTTTCTCTCCTTTCCTCCATCTCTTTCTCTCCCTCCCTACTTTCATTTCTCCCTCTATCTCTTTCTCTCCGCCCCTACCTCCCTTCCTCCCTCCATCTCTTTCTCGCCCTCCCTCAATCTCATACTCTCCCTCAATCTTTTTCTCGCCATCCCTTCATCTTGTTCTCTCCCTCCCTCCCTCCCTCCCTCCCTTCCTCCTCCTGTCTCCGCAGTACAACAAGTTCAAGTGCAGGATCTTGAACGAGAAAGTGACCACTCCGACCACCACTGTTTACAGGTTTGATATCCACCACATACTACTGTCTTACCCTGTCTTGCATTTAATGTATGTGTGTGTGCACTGCAGTGGTTAAATTGGCTTTTGTAAAGACTGGGAGCCCTTCTTTACTCACAGTGGTCAATATTCCACTGTACTGCTAATAAATACTGAAGCAAAGGAAGCTCAGCTCTGACTAGCTGTATTGCTGAGGTGAGGAGGGGGAGTTAAACTCTGGTTGTATGTATGCATGTATGCACGTATGTATGTATGACTTGTTTGTTTAATAACACATGTATTGGTGATAAGACTATTGCTCAGGCCTAGTCTGACTCCTCATGTTGTTCTCCAGGTGTGGTCCTCTGATTGACCTCTGCAGGGGTCCCCACGTGAGGCACACTGGAAAGATCAAGGCCATGAAGATCCATAAGGTACCTGACATGTGCCTGCACAGGCAGCATACACACTTATCTCAACATGCCAGAAGCCAAAGTAAAAATTGAAACCAAGCGGATTTACTAAAGAGGGAGAAATAAGAGGGCGCTGCTTATGGCTGGCTGGTTGGTTAGAGGTTTATCACCAGTGAGCCCCTGAATATATATATACTTATACAACATCTCTCTCTCTCTTTGTCTCTCTCTCCCCTCTCTCTTTCTCCAGCGGTCTCTCTCTCTCGCTGTCTCCTTCTCTATCTCTGTCTCTCTCTCTCCCCCTCTGTCTCTGTTTTCCTCTCTCTCTCTCTCTCTCTCTCTCTCTCTCTATCACTTACTCACACATGTACACACATACATAAATGTTTTTTTTTGTTAGTTAACAAACACTGTTTTTTCCTTTTTGTTTGTGTTCGTCTGACCCCAGAATTCCTCCACCTACTGGGAGGGCAAGGCGGACATGGAGAGCCTGCAGCGGATCTACGGCATCTCCTTCCCCGACCCCAAGATGCTGAAGGAGTGGGAGAAGTTCCAGGAGGAGGCCAAGAACCGAGACCACCGCAAACTGGGCCGAGTACGTAGCCAATGCAACGCAACACAACGCAAGCGCACTGACGCGGTCAATTATGTAGCCAACGCAACGCAAGCACACTGACTGGGTCAGTTACGTAGCCACCGCAAGCACACTGACTGGGTCAATTACGTACCCAATGCAAGCACACTGACTGGGTCAGTTGCAGTACGTAGCCAACGCAAGTGCAGTTACTGCATCAATTATGTAGCCAACGCAATGCAAGCACACTCACTAGCTCAATTAAGTCGCCAATGCAAGCGTATAGCAAGCTGCTGTTGTTTGTCTGTCGGATGACTGCCTGTGATGTATGTGAGCGAGCGATCGTCATAAACATTTGGTTGCAAGCAATTTTTTTTCTTTTAGGGGCCACGGTGTCACCGTCATAAACCATGCCAGGTTGATGCCGTAGTTTAGTGTGTTGTCGTTATTGTGAAACATCGCAAATGTGGTTTATTTTTTTTTTCCTCCATGTTGTTTTTTTTTATTAGAGGCGAACATCTGGCCACTCTCATAAAAAGTCACTCGTTAAAAGCTTAAACTAATGAAGGGAAGAACACTCATTCCAGACATTACTTATCAAGTGATTGATGGAGCACTTATATTGCCCATAGTAAAGTCCTATGGGTGTGTGTGTGTGTGTGTGTGTGTGTGTGTGTGTGTGTGTGTGTGTGTGTGTGTGTTGCTGGCGGAGGAGAGCAGTAGGACGGCAGCAGTGTGTTTGTGTGTGTGTGAGTGTGCATGTGTGTGTCTACACGTGTATGATTTTTGTGTATGTGAGTGTCCAGTAGTGTGTAAGCCCAAGTAGTGTGTGTGTGTGTGTGTGTGTGTGTGTGTGTGTGTGTGTGTGTGTGTGTGTGTGTGTGTGTGTGTGTGTGTGTGTGTGTGTGTGTGTGTGTGTGTGTGTGTGTGTGTGTGTGTGTGTGTGTGTGTGTGTGTGTGTGTGTGTGTGTGTGTCCAGTAGCTGTGTAAGCCCAAGTAGGGGGTAAATAGACAGTGTGTGTTGTTCATAATGGAGGATGTAACCTGAGTTTGTGAAAGCACTGCACCCGCAGCTCGCGAGACGGTAGAGGACACAGGGACTCGTAGGTGTAATAACGGCGGTGACAGCCAGCTGTCAGGGACTCGATGAGTGGCGGATGGATCCAAATCGGCCGCCCGCCCGTCCGCTCGCCTGCCTGTCCGCACGTCCTCTGGGTTGTCGGCGAAGGAAGCCGGAGCAGCCGCGTGCGTCGTGGGCACAGTGGGCGGCGCAATGACGCGGTGGCGGTGGCGGTGCGGGGCCTCCATAAAGCATGCAGATGTCTGTCTCCGTAATGTGCCATCTGCCAGGCCGTGCCACTGACGGGAGCCTGGGGAGCGCTTTGTCACCGCGGAGGAAGGGGGACCACTAATCTGACATCCCTGTTACCGCTCCACTCGCTGACTGGCTTTGTCTTGCCCACTTTCTCTCTTTCTCTCTCTATCTTTCTCTCTCTCTCTTTCTGGCTTGGCTGTCTTCCTGTCTCTTACTCTCTCTCTCTTTCTCTCTCGGCTGACTTCCTATGTCTCTCTCTTTCTCTCTCTCTCTCTCTCTTTCTTTTTTCTGTTTTGGCTGTCTTCCTCTCTCTCTTTCTCTCTCTCTTTTCTGTCTTGGCTGTCTTCCTGCCCCCCCCCCCCCCCCCCCCCTCTTTCTCTCTCTATCACTTTCTCATCGAGCTCTCCCTCTCTCTCTATCACTTTCTCATCGAGCTCTCTCCCTCGTTTGTGTCCCTGTAGGAGCAGGACTTGTTCTTCTTCCATGACCTGAGCCCCGGCAGCTGTTTCTTCTTGCCCAAAGGGGCGTTCATCTACAACACGCTCATCCAGTTCATCAGGGTGAGTTTGCAGCTCCGCGCCGCCCGGCCGGACGGACGCCTGCACAAGGGCTTCCAATGTCACGGCTTAAATAAAGGGCCCCTGCAGTGAGCCTGAGTAACTCCTGTAAAAGTCACTTCGGATAACAGTTTAGTTGAAAGGGCCCCAGCAACATGTGTCATTATGTACCAACACTGTACATATCTAACACTAACCCTAATCAGGAGTACATGTTACACACTTTGGTCCACTGTACTTCATAATGTACATATACTATAAACAGGGACTTTGTCAAAACAAAGTGCCACCAAAGTTTGTGTGATGAATGTTACATGTAATGATGCACAACGTTTGCTGATCACAATAAACAAAACAACCATTTTGAACTTATTTTTCCAACCTCTTACTGCTCTACCCAGAGTGAATACAGGAAGCGGGGCTTCCAGGAGGTGGTCACTCCAAACATCTACAACAGCAAGCTGTGGCAGACCTCAGGACACTGGCAGCACTACAGCGAGAACATGTTCTCCTTCGAGGTGGAGAAGGAGATCTTCGCTCTGAAGCCCATGAACTGCCCTGGCCACTGGTAAGGCCCATAGGTTATGTCTTAATTAAGGGTCTACACGCTTTGCTCTATTGGCAAGCCTTTATTTCACCATTGTGTGTGTGTGTGTGTGTGTGTGTGTGTGTGTGTGTGTGTGTGTGTGTGTGTGTGTGTGTGTGTGTGTGTGTGTGTGTGTGTGTGTGTGTGTGTGTGTGTGTGTGTGTGGCTAGCTAGTTCTTGTGTGGTAAGAGGAGTTACAGCGTGTCTGGTGGAGCTGAGCCTTATGCAGGGTGCTGTTGATTGGCTGAAAACACTAATTGTCCCTCCCTCCCCCATGAACTTGTCCCGGCCACTGGTAAGGCCCATTAGTTATGTCTTGATTACGGGTCTACATGCTTTGAAGTGCTGATTCGTCAGCTACATACATCAGAGTAGCGCGCCAAGCACTGTCCCGTTTGGAAGGTGCCTCTGAATCCATCCGACAAACCGGCACTTCATTTGCCGTTCAGGGGAGGCAACTGGTGGTGGATCCTCATTTCTCAGCCTCATTTCTCCCAGGATTTATTTCACTCAAAATGACGCAAGCACAAACAGTGGAGAACTATGATTTTAAAAATGTTGGGGTGAAATAAAAACAACAAATTCATAATTCCTGGGTTAGTTTCTGACAATGTAGCTTTATTTGTTATTTTTGGTCGTGACTTGCGGCAGAGTGCTTGTGGCAGAGTGTCAGCCTGTCACGTTAAGTTTATACAGTTGCTAGGCGACCAGAGGCGCACTATGAGAAATGTTCCGTAGGCTAGGCTATCTCATTTCATGGACAGTTAACGGCCACGGTAGGCTAGAGCTACGTAGGCAACTTTGTAGCAGTGTACTGCGAACTGTGTAGTCCCTTAATTGAGACACGACTATAGACTCTAGAAAGCACTGGACTGGATAGTCAGTGACATCACAATTCATGTACACTGGTTTTTAACACCAGAAAATTATCCTTCTGGCCATGACCAAGGTGGTGCTTACTGTCTTTTTCTTCCATTAACATAAGGCTTAAAGGACATGCAGTGGTAGCTGAAATTTACATTACATTATATTAAACTTAGCTGACGCTCTTATCCAGAGTGAGGTGCAGGGTTTCAGTTACAGTACCTGGTGCAATGTGGGGTTAGATGTCTTGCTCAAGGGCACTTCTCCTACCCCAATTTTTCCTACTGGAATGGGATTCAAACCTGCAACCCCCTGATCCCAAGACCTACTCTTTAACCACTAGGCCACATCTGCCCCACAATTTAATTCACATTCAGTTGCCATATTGTTATTCACATACATTGCGAGAACGTTCAGGAGTCTTGCTGCCCTTGCTGATGTCACACAGGCTGCCAGTCCAGTGGCAAGACCGACAGCACCCAATCACAACAGCAGCAGAATCCGCAGTATTTTGTATATTCATGCAGAAACTATTAAAAAAGTCTCTACAATTTCTTTGTTTTACTTCCAGTTCCACCTTCATTTTTGCTGTTTTCTGAGACACTTTTAAATGCATTTTAAGGTAGTTGGTGATAAAAACAAGCTCTAGGCTACAGTTTGTCTACTGTTGCCAGTGTTTGCATACTGGATTGATGATGGAGTGGCAAAGTTCACCTTAACCAGCTTTCGACCAGCACCACTAGACTGATTGAGTTCATTCGGTAATGAAGTCATTTTTTTTAGCAGTCTGGCTTGGCTCTGGGCATAGGGTGTAATTAGCTAATTGACAACAAGTTTGTTCTGGAAATCAAGGCACTGGCTTTTAGCCAGGCTCTGTCACCTCCCTCAACCCCAGAGTCACTGGTGGCGTAAGATAGAGTATCCCTGCTGGACTTTTAGCCGCTGGTGTTCCTAAGCAATTAGGACACAATGGGGCTTATTAGAAATGACTGGCTGGCTGGCTGAGTGGCTGGCCTAAAGCAATGCATTCTGGACATGAAATAGTGATGTTTTTGGACAGTCTCGTCCAGAACGTCACCGTACTACACCGTACCCTACCCATGTGGTATGGTGACGTTCGGACAAGATTGTCCAACGTCACGTACCCGTACCCGTACCCGTATCATGTATATG
>CM059271.1:27835948-27845948 GCA_030347295.1 Setipinna tenuifilis
CATGCTGTTGGTTTTGGCCCTCGGCCTGTTAATTCCCACAGCTACTTTATTTGTTTTTCCCAGACTTCTTTTTTTAATTTATTTCTTTTTTTATACACCTCAAAATATATATTTTAAACCTCATTCCAAGGTTATTGCCACACACACATTTCTGGCACTGTGAATCATATCATCACAGTAGCCCCAGTCTCTGGCCAGAGGCATTGTGGATGTGGCGTTTGTGACGTTTTAGTGACACCATGTGGTCAGTGTTGGAAACAGCATGATTTTACAGTTATTCACCTAATGTGTGTGTGTGTGTGTCTGTGTGTGTGTCTGTGTGTGTATGTATGTGTGTATGTATGTGTGTGTGTCTGTCTGTGTGTGTGTGTCTGTGTGTGTGGTTTCCCCTAAAGCCCTGACGGCGATGACAAGAAGAGGCCAGTGATCATCCACAGGGCCATCCTGGGCTCAGTGGAGAGAATGATCGCCATCCTCACAGAAAACTACGGAGGGAAATGGTAGGTGTCAAAAATAAACATTTGTTCATTTGATTATAAAATAATAAGCACACAGACAGGCTTCTGTCTAATGTACCTATGTGCTTTATCCCCATGTCGTGCTGTTACAAACCTCACCTCACCACACCTTACTGCTATATAATGATAGAGTGGTTACATTGGCTTTTGTAAGGAGGGGGAGCCCTTCTTTACTCACAGTGATCAGTATCTCTCTATCTCTAGTATTGTATTGCTATATGTCTGCCTGTGGTCCTAAGTAGTCTGTTGCTTCCTCTAGGCCGCTCTGGCTCTCTCCACGGCAGGTGATGGTTGTACCTGTGGGCCCCACCTGTGAAGAGTATGCTGAGAAGGTATGTCTGACTGACGGACAGGTCGTGCATTTATGCACTTTGGTTTATGTGAACTTCTTACAATTAATCAGTTGCCACTGTTGCACCTGCAATTGTATAATTATTGGTGAATGTATGTTTTTCAACTGGCATTACACATGGTTTTGAATTTGATCACATTTCCTTGCTCACTGGTGTGTTTGTGTATCTGTGTGTGTGTGTGTGTGTGTGTGTCGGTGTGTGTGTCGGTGTGTGCGTTTTCAACGACCTCCAGGTACGACGAGATTTCCATCATGCGGGCTTCATGGCGGATGTGGATGTGGACTCTGGCTGCACCCTCAACAAGAAGATCCGCAACGCTCAGCTGGCCCAGTACAACTTTATCCTGGGTAAGTGAGACACTAAGATGGCCCAGGACAACTTTATCCCGGATTAGTAAAACACACAGATGGCCCAGGACAACTTTATCCTGGGTTAGTAAGACACGCAGATGACCCAGATCAACTTTATCCCGGATTAGTAAAACACACAGATGGCCCAGGACAACTTTATCCTGGGTAAGTGAGACACTCAGTCGTCCTAGGACAACTTTATCCTGTGTTAGTAAGACACGCAGATGGCCCAGGACAACTTTATCCTGGGTTAGTGCAGCTGCAGGCTGCCAGTTCAGCAGGTGCCAATCTTTAACACCTCTACCTGCTGGGCTCAGTCGATTGGCTTCATCACCTGAAATGGAATGGGCTCCGGTATTGGGTTTTTCGCTCGCGGCCTCCATTAGACTTTTATGGCTTCCACAGAGATTTAACAGGATTGCATCAACCACCTCCGCAATGATCCAAGTTATGGAGTTTATGTCAGTTATATCAGGCTGTTAGACCTTTTTCGAGGAAATGGTGTGAAATATGGGCGTGAGCCGGGGCTAGTAAGCCCCTTATCTAGAAAAATGTTTTTTTTTTTTTTTTCTCAACGCAGTGAAAAAACGTAGTCCTCTGTTTGACCTTTTTTCTTTTTCATTCTTCCTTCCTTCCTCGGTGAGCAGTGGTGGGAGAGAAGGAGAAGACCAGCGAGACAGTGAACGTGCGCACACGCGACAACAAGGTCCACGGAGAGCGCAGCGTGACGGAATGCATCGAGAGGCTCAGACAGCTGAGGGACACACGCGCCCGCAATGCAGAGGAAGACTTCTGAGAGACCCTCCCCCCAATGACACACACACACACACACACACACACACACACACCCCATGCCAAATCAGCCTCAAGCACCTGTTTCACTGAGTGGCCTGTGCCAGGTTGGCTTGTTGATGCGCTCAGGTGTAGGAAACAACATGCAACAAAACAAAAAAAACCGCTTTTACTCCCCTGTCCTGCTTTTTCAAACTTGAAATGATCTTTCTTAAGCTGCTTTTTGGTTGTCTTTGTTTTGTGTTCAGTCTAGTCTAATTTTTTTTCCCATGTCACCAAAACCAAACTAGAAGTCATTTTAAAGTTAGAGCCTGAGATCTGAAGTTGTGTCCCCCTAGCTTTGTTTTTGGTTTGTTGCCTCAGATCTGCCACGTCACCATAGGAACTGACAGTTTTATATTGACAGTTTGATATTGTAGAGCCTTTTTTTTTTAAACGATGAACTGTCCCCTTTTTCATGGATCTGTCTGCTTGTAGGAATTGGAAAGCATT
The DNA here is from genome assembly GCA_030347295.1 of Setipinna tenuifilis. Classification (NCBI taxonomy): domain Eukaryota; kingdom Metazoa; phylum Chordata; class Actinopteri; order Clupeiformes; family Engraulidae; genus Setipinna; species Setipinna tenuifilis. The sequence continues at coordinate 27,838,454 of CM059271.1, forward strand.
GCACACAGTTGCGAGCAAAGGGACTTGAAGTCGAAAATGTGGTTTCAATATTAGTACAAAGTACTACATCTATGTAAAGGCGCTAGATACACTCGGTTAAAAGCAAGGCAAAGGAATGTCATGGGATGAAGTGAACAATAAAAGACTATTCTTGCAGTTGTGTTGCTCTTCTGATAGTGGTGTCTAATCATATTGCACAGGTAGACCACACTATAAGGCACAATGACTAGTGGTGTTGACTAGTGGCGCTACAAAAACTCGGTTAAAAGCAAGGCAAAGGAATGTCATGGGATGAAGTAAACAATAAAAGACTGTTCTTGCAGTTGTGTTGCTGTTCTAACTCGTGGTGTCCAATCATATTGCATAGGTAGGCCCCACTATAAAGGTACTATGGCGTGGTGTGGCTATTCGAACGCGTTTTCACTTTGTCGTCTGCAGCATCTGACTGTACCCCTGCAGGGAATCAGTGTTGGAAAGGAATGTGAATGTATGAACTACAACTTGGTCTTGTATGCGAAGCTTTGCACTTCACCAAGAATGCCACACAGAGGAGGGTGGTAACCCTTTAAGATGACGTTGAGTGAACATTTGAACATGAACACTTCTTGAGTAATCCTTTACAACAGCACTGATGAATTACTAACTTAACTTAAGATCTAAAGTTAATAATAATAATAATAATAATAAATCTGTTTTCAGCTTCTGCTATCCCATTCCATCAATGGGAGGTCACTCATGTTATTATGATATTTCCCATAGTTGCCCTTATGTGACATACAGGATGCAGTTAATGTGTCGCTCTCCCATAATAGCACACAAAATAGGGTAATAAACAGGGTCACACGAGTTTATTTCACATGATATTCTTAATAATAATAATAATAATAATAATAATAAAATGTCAATAATGATAATAATGATAATAATTAATAATAACAACAACAACAATAATGGTAATAATTAACATAATAATTTAACAACAATAATATTGTCCAGTGGTTATTTGTTGACTTTGTTTATTCCCCCAGTGTTTAGCTAGTCATGGCTTAGACTGCCATCACTGGTAGCTGTGCTTTGGTAGAGGGCTGGCTGTGGTTTGGCCTTTGCTTGTCTGGTGGTGGCAGACACATGTGGTGCCTGTGACATTTCAGAGAAAATCTGCTTAACATGCGATCACCAGAGGCAGAAAAAGGCACGGCTATTATTCTGTAGTCAGCCTTTCTGAATCTTGCCGGATCAGCTTAACTTACAGAGGATCAGAAATGTATTCTCACGTAGCCTACAGGGTCATGCCCTGAGATTTGACATCTGAATTTAAATGTTGGAATTACAAGCAAAAGCTGTTTTTAATGTCAAGCAAAAAAAACAAAAAAAAAAACAGGAAGGTTTTTGATAAATTGTAGACCATTAGAAGAATATATGCCGCATCATCTTACTGATTCCATACTTGGCAGGGCACTTTGAGGACACAGTTGAAGGGGGGGCAAAATTGTCTTTTTTAATAAGGCCCAACTGGTACCCTGGACAGAAATGCAGCTTTAGTTCAACAACCTGAGACTTACAAGTGCGAGAAAAAGAAGGATGATATTCTATATAAATTAGTTAACACCAAGATCTTATGTGGATGAACTACTGATGTCACAATGTTGCATGACCGATATATAAGAATTAAGTATAAAAGAAAAAAAGCTTGTGTAATAAAACCTTATGATAGAGTTAAGTCAAAAGAGGAGACAGGCAAAGGGGTGTGAGAACCAGATTTAATGTGATTTACAGTTTGGGACTGTACATTTCTTGCCTGTTTTATGTGCTACAATAATAGGCCAATATTGGTGAAATATCACAAGACAAACAGCACACAAACTGGGGTCAGTAGCACACAACAAGCCAATTCCTCCGAGCAGCTATGGCATCTTATGCCGCTTATGACAATGCTTCACAGAACAGCAATACGTGAAATTCAAAGCCCAAATTGGGTTTCAAGGTGGAGAATGGGTCTTTGACTTAACACGAAGTCCCCGCATTTATTTCATCCGCTTCCGTAATATTTTTCTGTGTCTCCTGTGCAGCATAATAAAGGCCTTTGTCTCCAGAAGAAAATGCAATTTGCTTGACTAACTGAGAACAATTAAGTGGATTCTCTGCCTCCCAAATGCGCCGTGGGCTGCTTGCCCAGATTCTGAGTACTGGCCAATAAAAACGTAACATTTGGCTCCACTAGAGATGACTGGTAATTAAAGTGAGAGAGAGAAACCATCAGTTCCTCGGTAGAAGTGGAATTTTCAGCACCAATTTAAAAAAAGAGAGAGAGACGAACTGGGGTTTTCTTTCTCCTCTGTGTGAGCGGTTCCGTTACAGTTCACTGTACTGGGTGTAGGAAACAGGTTGGTTGCGAGGAAGAGGTGTTGTGATAATTTACGTGTTCTTTAACTGCATGCCTTTCATAAGGAAGTGCCGGTCAGGTTTAAGTGGCTCAGACTGTTTGTTTTAGAGCGCAAGGAAAAGGCGAGTACCTTTTTTTATATTATTATTCATCATGACCCTAGAGGGCAGTGTTTCTCAGGTAACTCTCACACATCTGAAATCGGTTTTCCTCGTGTTCACGAAGGCTCTGCTTGAATTTTCCAGTCTTGTAAAGTTTAGCTTTTAGATGTCAGAAAACTCTAAGCCTACATCAAAATTGTATTATTTAGATAAATGTGGACACTAGACTTAAACCCTGCTCTGTAGGATAGAAGCACAAAAATATTACAGTAAATAAGTGATGAAGATAACTTTTTTTAAAATTTCACATGCATGTTATATAATTCATTTTTCAGTGAAAGATTCCTAGTTGATCTTGAGCAGTCAGCGTGATAAAGTGAAAGAATTTCAATACAGATGGAGTTATCATAACCATTTTGAAATATGGCCACAAGAGGGCGTGTGTCCTGAAGCGCAGAAGCACAGAAGCTCTCGAGTGTGGGAAAGAAAAACATATTTACACAAGGGGTTATTAAATAAGTCAATGGACTAAGAGAGTGTAAACTGTAGGGAGAGACAGTGCACGTTCCACGGGGACACCACGTTTTTCCTATGCCCCCCCCCTTCCTCCCACACCCCAGACACACACACAAACACACACACACACACACACACACACACACACACACTTGCAGTATACCAGAGAGCCAGAGAGAGAGCTCTGTTAATCTTCCATGCAGGCTGGATGGGTCCTCTCCATATGTCTGACTGGGCACCTGGCCATGAAGGGTCAAAATGGGCCGTTGAACTAAACAAACAGAGTCTTGCTCACAGACAAACGCATCGCAGAGGGCAATACAGCTGGGGTGTCAGAAAGCAACAGTCAACGGACAGACGAATAAATAGACAAATAGACAGATAGACAGAGTAGACAGATAGACGAAAAGATATGTGTTTGGCATATCTGAGTATCAGAGTAATCTGAGATTAAAAAGGTAAAATCACAAGTATAGACACGACCACAAATGGCAAAGCTTGCTAATGCCCTCTAATGTCAGGTGGTTGGCTTGGAAAAACACCCAGAAAATCACATTAAAGCAATTCTTTGTTTTGAGTGAACAAGATCAAACCAATTACATTTATCCACAAACATGACCACAAGTGCCAAACCTACGCAGACGAACCACCATCACGACACAAGTATTACATATGATTTATGCTAGCATAAATGTTGACAGAGTAATAACCCTGGAAGGTATGTGGTGTCTGGGCTCAGTTTGGGCTGAGCTGATAGTCCAAAATAATGAGTTGTTAAAGCGATACTATGCAACTTTGAGTGCTTTTTCTCAAAGGAGCTCCCCCTAGTGTCTCTAAGTGAATGGACACTCTTGTAAAATTACACTGTTTTCCCTTCCCCTCACTCTGTGCATGTGTTTTCAACTCAACTGATCAGAGTAATGAAATACAAAAGTAGTCATGCCCACCGAGGTAAGTAAAGTCAGAATTTATTCATAATTTAATGTGATCCTATTTGAGTCTAATTAAAGATATTAAAGAAAGAAAGAAAGAAAGAAATTAAAGATAAATATATCAAAAGATACAAATGTTGCATGCATAGAGGCAAACAGAGACAGTGCCCAAGGGCTTAATATCTGTGTACAAGACAGCATTATGTCCAATGTGGCCCTTCAGTGCTCAAGTCATTGAAATGGCTTTCGCTAATTAATGACGCAAAGATCATTTGCTGATATTAATTTAAAAGAGAACAGTGCCCAGTTGTATGCAGAACGATATTAAAAACTGTGCCATCAACGAGAACCCAATTTGTCTTCCTGGCATTTCCATGTCTAATGATATCAAATTAAAAAAAACTCAATCCAAAAATGATTAACTGTTTTTTTAATTAAAATTTATACTCTTCAAACACTGCAAACTTTGGTCACATCTATTACCGAGAGAAATGTTATCAATGCTGGAAATGTGTACCACTAATAGTTGGTTATACCAATTTGGATAATTAGACCATCCCAACAATCATTCTTTCAGAGTAAGATGTCTTGGCTCAACTCTTTATTTGCAAAAGCAGCAACGCAGCATTACCAAATAAAGAAAACAAGGTCATAAATCAGTGACAATATCAAAGACTAATACTTGCTTAGCATAATCTTCAATCTGACTCAGTGTTTGTTTAAACCGTATTTATGTCACGGGTTGAAATTTCATGCTGACTCTCTCTGTATTTCTCTCTGTCTCTTTAAAAAAAAGGAAACCATGTACAGAAGAATAGGGTAGTGATTTCTAAGTATCTTATTACCCAAAAGGCTTTTGATCCTACTGGTCTTTCTTGTCTATTTTAGAAACACAGTGATGTGCAATTTTGCTAAACTAACTTGTAGGCTGCTTAACCCTCTTCCCCTCCCCTCCCCTCCTCTCCCCTGCTCCCCTCCCTATGCAGCTGCTGGGCTGCTGCCTTTAAAGCAACACTAAGTAGTTTTTTTAACCTTAAAATAATGTTTCCCAAAATTGCCTCTCAGTGGTTCATCAACTCATAACAGGGTGAATGGCATTTATGAATTCGCTTTGCGTCCCTCCATGGGCTACAACCGCACTATGCGAGTTTGCAGAAAACTGTGATCTATTGTTGGAATGAGACATAAGAAAGACAATTCCGTTCAATGACCATAGCGGTCTTGAAGTCTTGAAGCTTAAGTCTTGGTGTCTCTGAGCCCTTTAAAGCAACACTAAGTAGTTTTCGTCTTTGGTCGCCCTACAGGTTGGAAGTGGAATTGTCTCTAATAGAGAACTACAGAGAGACGACCGGCTTCTCCAAACTTAGTGCAGTTATAGCCCATGGAGGGTGGCAAAACAAATTCAGAAGTGCCATTCACCCTTGTTACAAGTTGATGAACCACTGAAACAATTTTGGAAACTTTATTTTAAGGTTCAAAGAATCACTTAGTGCTACTTTAAGGTTTGTTGTTCTTGCTGCATGGACATCCAGAGGTAAAGTCTTTGGCCACTTTAACACAACACTAAATAATTTTCGTCTTCGGTCGACCTACAGGTTGGAGGTGCAATTGTCTCTCATAGAAAACTGCAGACAGACGGCCCACTACCCCAAACTTACTTTTGGAAACATTATTTTTAAGACGTGCCATTCACCCTTGTTACAAGTTAATGAACCACTGAAACAATTTTGGAAACATTATTTTAAGGTTGAAAGAAGTACCTAGTGTTGCTTTAAGGCTGCTGTTGTTGTTGCTGCATGGAGACCCAGAGAGGTGAAACCCACAGCAGCAGCCACAGCAGCAGTGTGTGTGTGTGTGTGTGTGTGTGTGTGTGTGTGTGTGTGTGTGTGTGTGTGTGTGTGTGTGTGTGTGTGTGTGTGTGTGAGCCAGCATTCCTGGCCCAGACTATTTCAGAGTCCCTAATGTGCTTGTGTCACCGGGACCTCCCTCCTTGTGACAAACCGATCCTGACACTCCGCCCTGGCTCTCTCATCTCCTCACCCTGATGTTCAAAAGCCTCCTTGAAAACCGAAACTCCAACAGCTACCAACAATTTCTTAGTTAAATGTGTGTGATTTTTTTTTTCTCCTCTTTTTTGGCCCTCCTGACTCCCCCTTCCCCGGGCATGGATACAACACAACCTTAAATTATGGTCAGCCACTCATGAAGTTAGTTTTGCTTGGGAAACCAAGCTGCCATCTTTAATATCATAATGTCTCCAAATTATATGGTTCTAATTATGAACTTTTTGATCACACACACTCGCATCTGGAAAGCTTGACTGTGACCTCAATGGAGCATTTTTGTTTCTCCCTTCTTCCCCCTTCGAGTTCGGGTTCGACTTTTTTTTTTTTTTTCCAAATCAAAAAGTATGACCTTTGCTCACGACCCGCCGCAAATTAAGCACGCCGCATTACTGCTGCCGCACACACACACACACACACACACACACACACTCACACACACACTCAACCAGCCGCCCGTCGCACCCTCCTGCCTGCACACACACACGCCACCGCTTTCACTGCCGAGGTCAGCAGCCATGACGTGGGCCTAACCCCCCCCCCCCACACACACACACACACTCCACCAGGCTCAAACCAAAACATTTGCACTGCTCCAGGCCACATCATACACACTGCACAGCGTAATTGCGATACGCCGCGCAAAATACGCCATGCCTCTGCCGCTGCTGCTGCCGCGACACACACACACACAGTCAGACACACACACACACACACACACAAACACACACACACACACACACACACACATACACACACCCTGACGTCATTTTCATACATTTGGCACATGCTGCGCTCTGGGGTTTTCCCATGATGTGCAACAATGGGCTGTGTCGCCACTGATGCATTCAGTCAAGTCTGCAAATCACTAGCGCATGCGCTAACACACACACAGATAAACACACACACACACACACACACACACATACACACACATACACACACACACACACACACACTACAGACACACACACATACACAAACATACACACACACTACAGACCAAATGTAAACTGTTGGGGTTTTTCAGCTTTTCCATCATCCTAGTATTTTCTCACGCGCGTATGAACATGGCCGTAAGCAGGGGTCGGCCCTACAGAGGGCCACACTGCTGGGCGCAAACGAGTGTCACGGTTACAAGCGCCACGGTTACGAGCGTCACGGTTACGGGCAGCAGCCCTGAGAGAGCTGAGAGCCGAGGGCCGAGGTGCTCACGATGGAGCAATGGACTGGCAGGAGGGCTCTCGCTTCTAATGGGGCACACATTAATCAACCTTTGGACGTCTCTTTCCTCCTCTCTCTCTTTCTCGTCCCTTACTCTCTCTCATCCCTTACTCTCTCTCTTTCCCTCTCTCTGCCTCTCTCACTCTCTTACACTTCTCGCTTTCACTCTCTTACCCCCACTCTCATTTCCTCTCGCTAGATCCCTTCCTCCACCCCCCTTTTTTCACACTCTTTTTTGCTTTCACTCTCTCTATCTCCCCCTGTCTCCCTCTCTTT
>CM059271.1:27853448-27863568 GCA_030347295.1 Setipinna tenuifilis
TGCAGAGAACCAGTGCTGCCCTTTGATAAGGATAATAAAAAAGGCAGACATTCAATCACTCTTCATGCATCATTCATAAGCAACCACTATTCATATTCAACAGGACAACTGTCTTATGCCTAAGCAAACAGCCTCAAGGGAGAGCTCTTTTGCTTTAAAACAGCTGAGAGCTTTTGAATATTGAACACTACAGACCTCAAGATCATTTCATCTTCTGCCAGTAAAAGCGTGCATGAATTATTCCTGCCCTTCACATATCCAAACAAGATGTTAAAAAATAACTCGACATGGGTACACACACACAGAGGGGAGGGGGGGGGGATTAAATGAAAAAAAAATCTGAAATGTGTTCCAGATCTGTGCCTGTCACTATTAATGTGGCTTATGAAGCGCGATTCTGCCGCCATATTCCTGTGTTTTATACGTTTGTGTAATGCTGTCAGAAATATCCTCAAGGCCCAATTATCGTTGACATGATGCCGTTGTCAAAACACGGGGAAAAACTTGGCGCCGATGTTTCATTTAGGCGTGTCCGAAACAAATTTGTACGTTTCGGAGTTTTGAGATACGGGGGTGCACCTTATTTCGCCATGCTTGCTGGGGCAGTTTTTTTTATTTTTTCTGAGAATGTCTCCTTCAACAAACACACAAAACACAAGCATACATACACACATAAACACACACCCATGTCTCACACACACACAGACAATAGTAAGGATTTTTTTATGACGAGGACAATGTAACGCCATTAGACTTGCTTAAACCCAATACACACACACACACACACACACACTACAGACCAAAAAAACTGTTGTTTTTTTTTTTTTTTTAAGCTTTCCATCACCCTAGTATTTTATATAAACAGACAGACAGACAGACAGACAGACAGACAGACAGACAGACAGACAGTGAGAGCAACAGAGAATGAATAATGTTTTTTTTTACACATTTGTGTACATTTTTTTTACACATCTGGGATGGTGCATCTCATTTTACACAATGTTTCTCATCTGCGATGGTGCAGAGATCTAAATGTCCTTGGTTGTGTGCAGAGGGTACACTATCCTAAACTGAAGAAGAGTGTGTAGAGCAGCAGCAGCAGCAGCAGCAGCAGCCACAGGCTAGCAGAGATGAAGGGCACTGCAACAAGTCCTGCATTGTCAGGAACAGGACCCATGACATGTGTTTACACTGGGCCAGACACTTCACACAAATCAACTTGAAGAGTCTTCATTTGAATGCATGAAAGGTTTCTGTGGTATTTGGAAGTTAAATTATGTGTACACCACGTCAAGTCAGTCAAGAGTAGAAATGCTGTTATTACATGTTTGCTCCACTGTCACTGTGTGAGGGTTTTTTTTTTATATATATATATATATATATACCGGAAAAAAAAAGAAAAACTTTCCTCGCAGCCTTTCCTTGGCTTGAATATATGGCCGTATGACATGGCCAAATTAGCACTGAAGGCTTGTGGGAGTACTTGTGGTTCTCAGGGTGAAACTACACAAGTGTTTTTTTGACACAAAGAACATGAATTTGCCTCAAACTTCAACATTTCCACCACAAATTCTCCCTCCACCCTCCCAAAAGCAACATAAAGAACCGATTGAAATGTAGACCGAGTGGCTGAAGGCTGTAGACCTTGAATGATGTAATGCATTTGCACTACTTACATCATTGTTTAGATTGTGTATGAAAACATGGTGTATCATGGAGGCACACGGGATGGAAAATTATACTGTTTGTAAACACACGCAGGCTGTAAGACACTCCCTATGGTCTGTCATCTGCCAGCACCATTTGACAGTGAACTCTGTGTGTGTGTGTATGTGTGTGTGTGTGTGTGTGTGTGCGCGCGCGCGCGGATGTGTGTGTGGAGGGCTGAATTGTGTGTAAATATGTGGGAGTGGTGTTAATGTTGTGGTTGATGATTTCAGTCCTAAATCAATCACTGCTAGTTGATAGGATCAGTGCACACTAGCGAAATATTGACAGCAGATCAGGGCCATGCAAGGCTATCAGCCCAGAGTTGGGGTCTGCTCCCAGCAAGGGCACCACTTTTGGGGTGAATCCCTCTACGGCCCTCTTCTGGTCTCTGCGTTTGCCACCTGTTCAGCAGCTTGAGTCTGAGTCTCTTTGGACTGTGGCTCTGGCTCTGGCTGAGCCTTGCTGAAGGCTGCCTGTGTGCTGTTCAGATTGTCTTTGGACGCGCGCTCACCACCTGACGACACGCTCTGCGTCTGCGCCAGCTTGTGGTATTATTCTAATGTGGTTGCGGACCTGGATTTGACAGCGAGCGAAAACAGCTTTTCCCTTTTTTTTTCTCTCTCTCTCTCTCTCTCTCTCTCTCTCCCTCTCTCCCTCTGCTGTGAGTATGAGCGGTTGGGTCAGGAAGCTCTCGAGGAATAAGGGAGGCCGAGGCAGCGGTACTGGGGCTGACCAGAGTGACCACAACTGAGATACAATGTGCCGTAACGAGGAGTAACGAGTCTCGAGTCCTGAGTCCCATTCTGTTTTTTTTTTTGTAGTTTTTTTTACTTTTTCAAGGCTAACGGTTCCTATTAGCATTTTTCATTCCCCCTGGCCCATCAGCTGTACTGGGCTAATCACGAGAGTCACACACGCACACACACACACACATACACGCACACTCCTGTCTCGCATTCAGGGAGGACTAAAAAGGGGAGAGGGGCTAAAAAAGGAGCCCTTCTGGGGGTCTTCCAGTGACAGCGTCCAAGCCAAGCCAAGCTTGCCCCTCGATCGGAGAACGTCTGTCTCCAGTGGGGCACTTGTCCATGGATATGTCTGCCATTTACTCAGCTTCAAATGGGCTCTTGTATGGTGGGCCATGGTCCAAATTAACTAATGTAATCTGCCCCCGTTAATGAGGAGATGGTGTTTTTTTGTTTTGTTTTTTTTTTAAAAAGAGAAGACAAACAACAGCAGTTAGTTCATTAAAACTTGCCCAGTGTTTTTCTTTTCTCCATCTCTTTCTCGTGAGTACACTGATGAAATGGTTTGACACAAAGACCTTGCCACTGGAATGTGCCAAACCACAAGCGCTGTTACGGATATTTTGGGCCGAGAGCTTCGCCTCCAGCAGACCTAGGAATATTACTCACTCCCTCCCTCCCTCCCTCTCTACCTCCCTCCCTCTCTCCTTCACCTCCTTCCCTCCCTTCCTCCCTAGATGGGGTCCTTTGTCCGCGCACCCCTCGCATATATATTTTTCATGAACTCCCGTTGAATACTTACGACCCTGTGACCGAATGTTAAATTTAATGCCCAATTTAACACGGGCCCTTTGTTGGACGGCCCTTTGTTATGCGGGGGCCTTCTAATCCAGCCGCGGGGCGCTGGGTGTTGTTGATGGCCCCGGGAGCAGCAGCGGGGCCCTATTGTGCGGCCGTGACAGCGTGTCCCAGACCTGGCCCCCGAGCTGTCAGGTCTCACTGTCACAGGGCCCAGCAGGCATGGCACAGGCAGCCCAGAGAACAGCCAGGGGTCCTAAAGCCAGCGCACGGCCATCCCGGTCCCAGGATGCCAGCCCTCGTTGGGTAGCAACAGACGCCGCCGGGGTCCGGCGTGTTTGTGCGATGCCCCTGTCTGTAGTTTTGACAGGAGTTGCTCGGGCGAGGCAATGTGCAATTTCACTGTAGCTCTCTCTCTCTCACACACACACACACATACACACCGTAACGGATGCCATGTTGTTTTTGTTTACAGGCGTACAGTAGGTTGGCCTAGCGCCATTATGCAGTGGGACTCTGCTTCCCACCAGACAATGCTGCTGAAGGCCCCAGTTCATGACAGCTCTGTGATACCCCCCCCTCCCTCTTCCTCCCTCTCATCTTCCCCCTTCTCCATCCTCTCCCCAGAGGTACAGTTATCAGGTCTCTCCCCTGCAGCAGGAGAGTCACCCCTGGCCCAGTGCACAGTGGTCCAATGCACCCCAATAAAAAAAAGAGAGAAACACACGACAACCGCTCCCACCTCCGGAGTGCTGGTGGGCGAAAAAAAAAAAAAAAAAAAAGCAGCGGCATCACATGCGATCGTGTGACTGTGTGACTGTCGCCGACGGACCTGGAGGTGCCGCGCCGTTCAGGGGGAGGGTAATGATATAGGTTACGGCAGGCCAAGCCAAGCGCCCAGACTCAGACTGGCCTCGGGTTACGTGGCTCGGGGGCAGCCACACCGCGGCACACACACACACACACACACACACACACACACGGCACGTACAGGAGCTTTCGTGTCACAGATGAATGAGTTTCCCCGCCGTTCCGTCGCCCCCCCACCCCTCTTTTTTTTCATCTTCCCACCTAATCCTTTGTTTGCGTAGCTCTCAGTCATCTCAGCGGAGTTTATTTAGGGTCTTTGCCAATTGCAACTGTAGCCATTCTCCCTGCGTTAGACATTACAACCCCCTCAAAGCGGGATGGTGAGAGATTTGCACCCCCCTGTTTTGAGCGTTTTCAAACCACAGTTGTATTTGCTTTGTAGAAAATGATTAAGGATGGAAGAGCCTTTTTTGTTCGTCTCTTTTCTTCTTTTTTTTCCTCCTGAAGTGTTCTCTTAAGCGAAGAGGAAAAGCAAATGCTTCTGTATGGGTATAAAAGGCTGTGTATGCCCTCTGCTTTTCAACACTTAGCTCAGGCAATTGAAGGAACAAGGGTACGCTGAAAGTTAGCCGCAGTGGGGGTTGGGGGGGTCGGTGGGGTTCACTCAGCTGCCCTTTTCTTTTGGCCCAGCCACTCAGGTTCGGTTTCCAAGAGGCAGAGGAGGAAAAATCACAAGCTGAGCAAAACCTCACTTTATTGTTTTAAACAAGTGCTCTGGGTTCAGGCCGCTCTTGAGCCAGTGATGCTTGAAGGAAGTCTGTTTGTTTTGTTTTTTTTTTTAAAATATATATATGTACAGTTATATTCCAGGGCACCCACAACTGAGCTCCTGCCGCAGAGACGAAAGGCAGAAGAACCACGTAACAAACAATAAAGCAGAGTAAGGAAAAAAAAAAACAGGCCAAAGAAACAAAAACCCACTTGACCAAGAAAAGCAAATTGTACATGCAAAGTGGGCTGAGAATGGTGGCGGTTCAGTCTGACTTGAGCTGCATTGTGCGTAGCCCAGGCCTGCTGACAGACCCTGAGACAGGCGGGAATTTTATTTTCTCCCAGCTCTGTCGGCACTGACTCATGCCAGAACGCGTCACTTGCGATCGGGTTTTGACAGTTTAATATTTACGCTGTCAATTACGGAGACTAACCCCTGCAATTACAGAGGTGACTGTGGACAGATGTGGACGGAGCGGAGAGAAGGGGGCTTTTGTCTCGCTGCGAGGAATTCTTCCCTTTCCCCTGCCAGGAACAATGGCACAGAACAAAATGCCATTTTCACAAGGGAACTCATAAAACAGGAGCTCACAGTGACAGCATGAGCGAAAGCTCACCTGAGGTTTTTCACAGAGATTTCTCTGTTTGAGTTGATGGAAAGACAGTGCGGTACATTACAGCAATTCACTTTAGAAGCATCACTTTTTATTGAGGAAGGACTGATTTTAAAGTAAGTGGGACCAAAAGATAATAGCAGCAAGATTTTTTTTCCAGTGACTGAATTTAGACATACCATTACAGCAAAGTTTCAATCATTGAGGCAATAAAGATTGTGCCATATTCCATACTCCATAAACATTCATCAAGAGAATCAACTAAGGACTAGGAGTATTTTCACCTGTATTGCCTAGCTGAATATTTGATTTACAGAAAATAAATTTGGGACAGAAAACACAAACAGAATTCAGACAGAAACTCACTGTTAAACCCGACTCCCAACTACACCCTACAACTCAGAAGGTGACATTCCCGCTCATCACCTGTGAAGGAACACTGCGGGAACATCTGATTACCTGCGTGCAAATTATGTGAGTTTACACCCCTGCATCACTTCCTGAGTGGCGGCCAAGTCTGGCCCTGGGCGCTCACAGGTACGCCAGCGGAACATTGCATCACCTGTGCAGCTCCGCTCAGCTCAGCTCCGCCGCTGGCTCTTGTTTTAATGGGATGATTACACGTGCGGCCCACTTTCCGTGCTCAACATGGGGCGGGTCTCTCACTCTACTTCTCTCTCTCTCTCCCTCTCTCTCTCTCTCTCTCTCTCTCGCTCTACTTCTCTCTCTCTCTCTCTGTCTCTCACTCTATTTCTCTCTGTCTCTCTCTCTGTCCCTCTCTCTCTCTCTCTCCCTCTCTCTCTCTCTTTTATTCCCTCTCTCCCCCCCCTCTCTCTCCCTCTTGCTCTATTTCTCTCTCTCTTTCTCTGCCTCTCTCTCCTCTCTCTCTCTCTCTGTCTGTCTCTCAATTGCTCTATTTTTCTCTCTCTCTTGCTCTATTTTTCTCTCGCTCTACTTCTCTCTCTCTCTCTCTCCGTCTCTCCCTTCCTATCTCTCCCTCTCTCTCTCCTCTCTCTCTCTCTCTCCCTCTCTCTCTCTCTATTTCTCTCCCTCCCACCCTCCCTCCCTCTCTCTCCTTCTCTCTCTCTCCTGTGGTATGGTGTGGTGTGGCATGGCCTAAGGTGGTAGTGGGTAATTATAGGGCAGGGGAGAGAGAGAGCTCTTCTGCCAGGGAGAGACATGCTGAAAAACGCCACTTCCACCTGAACGACCATGTCATTTTTGTCTCCTGCCTTCGCCAGTGAAAGGAGTCCTTGTAAGCCCTAAATAAATTTTAATTGCGGTAAGCTGTTTAACACGGCAGCTTTTTTTTTCTTCTTTTCTTTTCTAGTCTCTTCTCTGTCTAATGCCCACCTCCACCTCCTCCTGCTCCACCTCCTCCTCCTCCACCCCCTCCTCCTCCCCTCCTCTCCTATTCTCCCCTTCTCCCCTCCTCTCGCCTCCTCCTTCCCCCTTCAGCTGGGAATGTTGAGGGGATTTGGAGCCGGGAGTGTGACACAGTATGGCTCCAGTGCAGTCCAGAGTCACACAGAGCGGTGCTCATTATGGCGCTGGAGGTTTGCAGTCTGGACCCAGCTGTCAGCAGGACACCACCAGTGGTGCGTGGTGAATATTGGAAGCAGGCTAGTGAAACAAAACAAAAAATGTTTTGTGCTACATGCAATTAAAGCAGGGTTCAGGTCCACTATTGCTATCATGCTTAGGAACTAAGAGCTAAGACTGAGAGCTTATCCATTACTAAAGGGGTAAAGCAAAAATAGCACTCTTCTTACAAAAGCATATAATGCTATGTGTAGGGTATAGTTGTAAAGAAAAAAAGAAACAGTAATGATCTATATATATATATATATATATATATATATATATATATATCTGACAGTGACCCTGTAGCAACCAATATAATATATAGTTGAAGCTTTAGACATGCAATAACAGATTGATGGGTTTGCTAAAATATACTTTCCCCAAAGGTAGCCCTTAGCAAAATGACATTCAGCAGGTTCTTCTCTTGCTTGTTAAGTCATGTTGTGGAATTTATGGGTTTGCAGTCTTCCCTTTGTTCCTTTGTTTTCCCATATTTAAGAATCATTCTTCCTTGAGCCATTTTGACGTCTCTGGTAGTTTGATATGTGCGTATCCGGAAATATATGCCATTGCAATGGTCGTCAATCTGTCGTGCACAGTAGAAGCATTGATGCAGTTCAGCTGGCAGCGATCATCGTCGTGCTGAATCCAACCTGCTTAGAAGGACCACCAGGGGAGTGGAAACTTCACCTTGTAAGCAAGCTTCATCATGAGCTGTGCTCTTGTGTCTCTGGGTGGTGCTGCGTCTTCTGTGTGAGTGGTCAGCAATGAGAGATCACAGCACTGTGCAGTAACCCAGCGTGACTAAAGTGGCTCTATCAAATGCATGTTTATGTGAAAGTTTAAGCATTCACACTGTTTGTATTCTCTTATATTTTCTGCCTTGCAAAATGCACACATGTTTGCTGTGTACAATGGTAGAAAACGAAACCACCATGTGTCAGGGCCAGTGGGAAGAGCTGGTTTTGGTTCGTGAGGACAGCATGTTTTCGGCTAGCCCGGAGGGGTATAGATTTCAAAGGGCTCCATTGCAGGTTTGGGCCTGCTTCTCAGGGTAGATAGAGAGGAGAGAGAGAGAGAGAGAGAGAGAGAGAGAGAGAGAGGTAGGGGGGTTAGCAGAGGGGGAGAGGCCAATTACTGACCTTGGAGGGAGTCAGCATTCCTCAGATTAGCGTCAGTGAACGTTTGCCTCACAAGCCCACTTCTCATCATTTAGTGTGGTGCCGCCACCATTAATCTGAGCATGCTCAGTCAGCAGGAAGATATGTCCGCAGGGCCGCACAGGGCCGGGGTTATTAATGAGGGCATTAGCTGAATCACTAATGGGAAACAGCAAGGTATTTTTTTTTGGTGAGGTATGTATGAGGAGGCAATATTGGACAAAAATGCTGTGAGTTACGGCATCGGGGCCGAGAGGTAGCCGCCAGAAGTAATTTCCTTGTTTTGGCCTTGAGGCAGCGAGTTTTCCCTGGTTATTGTTTTTGTGTGCATGTGGCCATGATATTATGGTGAACTCACTCAACTTCTCATATGACAAAGGCATGTCCCAAAAAAAATCCATGGCAAGCAGAAAAAGACCGCAGCGTTCTTATAAGGTTTCCTCACGGGCTTCCCTTTCAAACATTTGTTTTGAGTCAGAGGATGAAATCTAATGGTTCGGTTGCAAATGTAAACAGGGAACCACCACGTTAATGTGGAAAAAAGTATCCCACTCTCAACCTCACCAATGTGTTAGTCCAACATGTTCTTCGTGAAGTGTATTAGCCTGTGATGCACCTGATGAAGACTATGTTTGTGTTTTTTTTTCATGACAAAGAACATGTTGGTCGAGACATTGTAAGTAACGCGACAATTGCTTGGATTTGGAGATAACGTGACAATTGTTTGCGAGTGCACTGTGCATTTAAACCGCCACATTAACGCCATGGATAGTCACACAGGCCGCAAGTGGCTCCAATATTACCCAAGAATATCTGTAGAACGGATGGAGGGGAGGGAGACGAGTCGGACAGACTTGGCCCTCATGTGTAGCTTGCTTGTCAGCATCCTATTTCCCCCTCCACTCCACCACACACACACACACACACACACACACACACACACACACACCCGGCTCACCTCCCCTTGTCTCTCTCTCTCGTGCAGGAACGGGAACGCAGCTTGGCGCACATCTGCTTCAGGTTTAAATCAAAGGAAATTGCAGCCTGCCGTCGTGCACATGCACCAGCAATAACGTGAGGCATCCATTGTTGGATTTAAGAGCACTGACTCAGTTGTTTGTGTACCATCATTTCTGTTTTCTTTTTGTTTTTTTCCACGCAACTGGTCTGTCATGTCCCCGAGGCTTGTTTTTGAGGTCTGTGTGCTTACAGGGTGGTCGCAGCAACAGTCAGACGGGAGAATTCGATCATCACTCACATTATTCCATTTCTGTCAAGAAACTTTTCCATTATTTAAAGCAACAGGTAATAAATATCAAATTATAATCCAAGGCTACATGAAGTACATTTTTAAGGATTAAAAATTAGTCACTTCATGAAGCATGCAGAGATGATTGCATGGTTCGAGCCATCTGAGCGACTGCTTGTCAACATGTGTCTCAGTACAATGTGAGGCAGAGCAGAGGATGAGATAATAAAGCCTTAATTACAGCAGTAAAGACATATGGCCCTGCAATGAAAAAAGAACATCTCTCGCCCAAGTAACCTGATCCGATCAACTCCCCCTCGGCACCCTACCCCCACCCCTACCCCACCCCCACCCCCACGCCCACATCAGACGAAGGTGTATGACCAGACCTGCTCGGCTATCAGTCAACACCTTGCCGCCTCCCTCACCCTGACATACGGCCCTCCGCATTAACCTTTGCTCCTGTCAGGTGAGATGCTGTCGGGTAAACCGCTGGCCGGAGCTTCCAGCTGCCACCTCTGGATGAAGTCATCGATAAAGGGGCCTTCAGGCAGCCAACGCCTCCTTCAGCCGGGGGGGCAGGACAAGAGAGGGATTGCTTTGGGAGGTTAGTGAGACCTGGGTGTATGGATGATGGTATTAGGCACTGGCAAACAGGGCAGCTGCACGGGGCGCCAT
>CM059271.1:27863668-27906168 GCA_030347295.1 Setipinna tenuifilis
ACATATCATGGGGGAGATTTGAGAGACGTGCCAGCGGTGGGATCACCTTTGCCCTTTTGTCCTCAGTTCACACGCTGGGACTCTTCTGGAGCCGTGGGGCTGCTGCTTAACAAGCTTTCTCAGGAGGAGAGCGGAGCACTCGCGCACTCTCTCTCCTCTCTCTCCGGGCGAGGCCAGGCCAGGCGAGGCGAGGCTAGGCTAGGAGTGGAGGAGAGGCTGAGTTATGGGCCTGGGGGTCACAGACAAACCCTCCTCTTGGCAGTAACCCCTGAGCTCTGCTCCGCTCCACTCCGTGTGTGTGTGTGTGTGTGTGTGTGAGTGTGTGTGTGTGTGTGTGTGTGTGTGTGCTCCGCTTAACGCGGCACGCCAACTCCTTAGCAATACTCCTTAGCAGAATCTGGCTTTGTTTCCCATCAAATAAAAGCTCTCCCGAAAGTTCGTGCTCCAAACAAGGCTCTCAAAGCTGAACATTTTCTGTGTAGGCTAATGCTAGCGCTGCTAGCTTACTGTCCCTTTAAATGGCCCAGGCGGCCAACTCTTCAAGTAACACTTAGATCAAATGACCTTTGACAAACGGCTGCGATAACCTTCAAATAGCAATTAGCATGCTAACTAAAGCATACAAAAACACGCTAATGTTTCTTTATTGCTAAGTGAACGCTAACATTAGCCTGCTGCATGGCTTGTTTATTTACTGTCGGTTGAGGAAGAGGGTTGCTGGTGGTGTGTGTGTGTGTGTGTGTGTGTGTGTGTGTGTGTGTACTGGGGGGGTCATGGTGCATTAGATCTGTTAGTGTTTCTCTGATGACATAATGGGTTGAGGATGCTGCACGGCGCACGGCCCTTGTGTTTGACGGAGCAGCTGGCCATGTCCGCCACAGAAACAAACAGAACGCTAGCTCTCTGAGCCTCCAAATGTTAACAATAATAAACCATGAGAATGGAGCACACAGACCACAGCTACTCTGTTACACAGGCATGGTGTGTGTGTGTGTGTGTGTGTGTGTGTGTGTGTGTGGAGGGTGGGAGGCGGGGGCTGTTCACTGAGCCTCCTCCAACAGAGGATGTGATTTTTTCTTTTTTTTGTTGAAAACAGTAAATTCTGTGCTGTTTACACGGTCGATACGCACAATTTATATATATTACAGCATCATTGTTACAGAGAAAATCTGCTTTTGGGGATGTAATGGCAAACAATTTTGACGAATAAAACAAAAAGACCACACTTTGCATTTGTTTTTACATTACATATCTATGTTAACTTTGTAGATGATCATTATGATTGTAAAATGCACTATAAAGCACATAAGTGCACATAATTGCAAAGTTAGGGCTCAATCGTCAACCCACAGAATGACTAACTGCCAATAAAGCCAAATGCAAATCGTTAGCTTGATAGCATAATTGCCTAAGTCATTTTTTGGTCAAATTGAGATTTTTGCACAATTTTACTCCCCTACCACTTCTGCATCATCCTGTCTGTCTGCATATGTCATTGGCCAATCACAACACTCATAAAAGTAAAAAAAAACATAGCTGCCTAAGTCATTCATTTGACTTAGGCAGTTTTACCATTGGACTTAGGCAGTTTTTATACAATCAATTTGACTTAGGCAGATTATGCCTATGACTTAGGCAGTTTTACCATTGGACTTAGGCAGTTTTTATACAATCAATTTGACTTAGGCAGATTATGCCTATGACTTAGGCAGTTTTTCTGCTCTTCTCAGCCACACTGTAAAACCGGATTGTTAATACAACTCAACACTTTTGATGTAACTGATTACGTCAATAGTTTTGAGTACATTAACTATATATTTTAATTAAAGTGAACTTTAAAAGTTTAAGTACAAAATGCATGTACTTAAACTTTTAAATTAACTTTAATTAAAATATATAGTTAATGTACTCAAAACTATTGACGTAATCAGTTACATGAAAAGTTTTGAGTTGTATTAACTTATCCGGGTTTACAGTGCATTTTGCATACGTCAAAACTGCCTAAGTCACTTTTATTTGATAAAAAAAATGATGTTCAGTTTTGTTCTTTTTCCAAACTTTTTCTCACATCTACATGAATGTTCTGTGAAAATATCAAGAAAAAATATGCATGTGATTTTTAGAAAATGTGTTTTTTCTTGTTTTCCAAAAACACAAAAAAATGACTTAGGCAATTATGCTATCAAGCTAACGAAATGTTGTTGCTGTGAAGTAATAACAGACCGTTTAGGTAATTGCTATGATACTGGGATTCACCCTATACAAACATGCAAAAGGACTATAAAGGACTATAAACAACATACAAATTTGCCCGACCACCTCTGAGTGTCAAACATGTGTAATTAAACAATAAATAGCACAGCACACCTTCTGGAGAGGCATACGGCACGTAGGAGACATCTGTGCCTCTTGGCACACCAAATGGCAGCGTGGGGTCGATTTCCAACAGCAGAGACTTTTCCCACCTCTGAGCAGCTGAATAATCTAGTTAGCCATTGCACAGATAACAGAGACTTACCAAGTGTGCATGTGTGTGTATGTGTGTGTGTGGGTGTGTGTGCAACAGATACACTGATAGCAGAGATACTGAGGTGTGTTTTCCAAACAAGCTAAGCGCAAACAGAAGCTAGCCACCTGTTCCACCGGTGAGAGTATGTATGGAATACGCCAGTGTGGTCTGCAAAAAATCCCTTGTGGTATGTGAACAGATGTTAAAATATTATGTGTTTCTTAAGCCACCTATGCTATGCACACTGATTTTAGGCAACATGCATATCATCTTTATGCCAGTCCCTGTAATGCTGCACCAATTCATGCATTTACAAAGCCCTGTTAGCCTCAGATTGGGGGGAGTGGTAATTGAGGTTTTTCTCAAATTGGGGGAAGTGGTCCTGGGTCTGACAAAGCTACCTATGCTGTGCACAGTGTTTTCAAACAACATGCATATAAATCTTAATAATAATAATAATAATAACCTTTACGTGAATAACGCAGTTCATACATACAAGATGCAGCTCATCTTCATGCCATGCCCTAGTTAGGCCTGTGATGCTGCACCAATTTATGCATTCACATAGTCTGGGGGGGGGGGGGGGGGGGGGGGGTAAGCAAACAGAGGTGTAAAGGGACACACAGACATATGTACTTTGTACTTATGTACAAAGTTGGTTTAGTGATTGTTAGTTATGTTAGTTTTGTTAGGAAGGGAAGCAGTCTCAGAAGATACACCAGAGTCCTCTTGCTTCCCTTCCCAGGCAGAGGCAGAGGCAGAGACAGTGTGCACTTGTCTCTCTGCTGTTTCCCTCAACAAGGTCCTGTGCTAACGGATCCGAACAGATCTAAGATGTCCTGCCAAAGGATGTCTCTGTTTACCTCCCGCCCCAGACCAAACTGATTCCACTGAGCGCAAGTGCATTAGGCCTCTATCAAAAGGTAATGACTACAACAGGCTTAAGCCCGGGTTAGCAGCCACTCAAAGGGGATTCCTCCCACAAGACAACAGAGGCCTGTGTCAGGGTATTCATCAGGATTATTGCATTCAATAAATAAATACATTTGAGGCTTGTTGGGGATTTAGGAGATAGAGAGGAGATAGGCTGTATCAAATACGGAGAGACACACACACACCGCACAGAGCAGCGGAGAGGGAGGCTTTTCTTTTCTGTCACCATGTTTAATCCCCCAGCGCTTTCGCCTGCTTGTCCATAATTACCGCCGCTCACTGACTCACCACACAGTCATAGCCACACACACACACACACACACACACACACACACACACACAGTCAAACACACACACACACACACACACACACACACACACACACACACACACACACAGTCATACCCACACATACACACACACACACACACACACACAGTCATACCCACACACACACACACACACACACACACACACACACACACACAGTCGGCCTTTCACAGAAGATGATCTCAGTGGCTCCTGCTGAGTGTGTGTGTGTGTGTGTGTATGTGTGCATGAGCATATTGTATGCACCCTGTATGGATCCTCTGTGTGTGTGTGTGTGTGTGTGTGTGTATGTGTGTATAAACACACACACACCATACACGTTTGTGTCATTATGTAACGTGAGTGTCAGGAACACCCACCGTGCTTCTTGTGGCACAGTGACTGTATTTACAGTGGTATGGGTTTGCCCGGCAACCAAACTCTCAAATGTCTCTCGACGAATCACAGAATCATATGGGTGCAGTAATTAGGTCACCATGGTTTGGTGGAATGACCTACCAGTTGCGACTAGAACAGCAACATCCCTCCCTGCCTTTAAAAAACTTGTAAAAACCCTTCTCTTCCGAGAGTGCTTCCCTTCCTAACAAAACTAACAATCACTAAACCAACTCTGTCTCTGTCTCTGTCCCTATGGAGAAGTACATATGTCTGTTGTGTCCCTACTCTGTGTCCCTTTACACCTCTGTTTGCTTATGTCCTCCTTTTTTGTAAGTCGCTTTGGATAAAAGCGTCTGCCAAATGCAATATAATGTAATGTAATATAATGTCACGATTACAGCACAGTGGGACTGGAGTTCACTGGACCGGACTGGACAATCGACAAGACCAACACTGGGAGGGCTAATGCGCTGAGACACATGAGTCACTCGTCAATTACATACAGTAATGCATCATGCACGCATTCCTCAGCCGTTACAGCAGCGGCACGTCAGTAGCCCTTATCGTCACCTCATCAGCACACAGACCATCACCACCAGAGCCATTCTCACTGTTCACAGATCCCAGATCCATCCACTGCAGCTTCGCCCTATTGTTTTTCCCTTACAATAGCAACAGATGCTGCGTGTTGACATTATCCCATAGTCTGAGGTAGGTTTGATTGGGCTGGGTGTCTCATTAGAGGGGTTGTGTAAATTAAGGAAGAAGGGGTGGGTACTGGGGGTGGGGG
This sequence comes from Setipinna tenuifilis, assembly GCA_030347295.1. Taxonomy (NCBI): domain Eukaryota; kingdom Metazoa; phylum Chordata; class Actinopteri; order Clupeiformes; family Engraulidae; genus Setipinna; species Setipinna tenuifilis. The sequence goes on from CM059271.1 coordinate 27,868,609, forward strand.
TCTGGTTGTTAGGCTAAACATGAAGGTGTGAAAGTGGAAACCAAAAGGGTCACTCCCAGCAGGGGCTGGGTAATGCATCTCAGTCTCAGGAATGCCTGCAGGGCAACACAATACAATTGCCCCTATTACTCTCATTTGCATCCAGTATTTTATGTGATGTTGCGCCCTGGGCAAAAGGCAAAGCCTCTGGTTAATTGCACCACTGTTCTTTCTAAAAAACCCGATCATTCATCTGAAGTACTGGTAATAATTAACTGACAAAACATTGTTTGAAGACCAAAATGAACAGAGAAACAGTGTGAAGAACAGGTAATCCCCCGAAATTACAGAACCACGGGGATGAAAGAAGTGGGATTACGAATTAAGCCTGGGAGAATTACGCAAAGGGAAACATTTTAACGGGGACCTGAGCTGGACAGCTCTTTCACCCAGCTGTCAGCGCTCGTCTGACGGGACGCGATTGGGTGCGGCGTGACGAAGGCTCAGGCGAAGGAGGAGGAGGAGGAGGAGGGAGCAGGAGGAAGAAGGAGGCAGAGGCGGCGGCTTACGAGGAGGAATGTCAGTGATCTCACTGGCCGTCTCATTTTGCCCCACTCAGCTCAGCTAGGCTCGGCTCCTCTCGGCTCCGCTCTCTTACTGAGGCCACTGGAGCTGTAAAGCAAGTGCCCCCCGGGACCAAATGGAGCCGTGCAAAAATAAACAAAAATTTAGAAAGGAAAAAAAAAACAGCTTAAGGAGGAAAACAGGTGCTCTGGAGTGAAGTGAGGGGGGAAGGAGAAGGAGGGAGGGGGGGGGGGTGGTGGTGTGTGTGTGTCGGGGGGGGGGGGGGGGGGGGGGGGGGGTAGAAATCAAAGGCTGCGAAAGCAAATGTGCATGCCTCCCCTCTGACCTCTCCTCTCTGTGTCTGTTTAGTTAAGAACGTAAGACCAGCAAGAGCTTTCAAGTGTTAAAAAGGGCCTTCCATACGTATGCTGAGTTGGAACGGGAACTGGGTCCGTCCCGATCTCCAGCTTTTAATGATGCTGCTCTTGAGGACCTGTGGTTCTAACGCAGATCACTTCTGGCCAAAGAGCCCACACAAAGCTGCATATTTCACACTTACTTTGGCTGTTTTTTAAGAACCACAGTTGGCAAAACAGTGACCAAAGGGGTTTTCCTTTGAACTGACTGTGAAGTAAAACCCAATCAGCAGGCTGGTATGCCACTTTAACATTACATTACACTTTGCTGACACTCTTATCCAGAGAGACTTACAGTTATTTAGGTACAGGATTTCAGTTACAGTCCCTGGAGCAATGTTGGAGTTAGATGCCTTGCTCAGTGGCAGCCACGGATGAGGGTGTAGGAGAGCATTAGTTACTTAGCACTTAGCCTTGGATAAACATTGAGGGAGAATAAGAATACAGTTGTGGATAACTAACCCAGTAATCCTCTGTGGTATTAAGCTGGCTTTGTCCCACACCACACCATGTCAGCAGTGCCCTTGCCCTCTCCGTGCCCCGTGTCATAACATGATCTGCTCCCTCAAAGGGAGAGAACAATAACAGGATGTTCCCGTAGGAAGAGGCCACTTCAATAGACCTATGCCACAGGTGATGTTAGCAAACACAACAACAACAATCAAACTCTTGGCATTTGATCTGTCCGCACAGGACTCGAGCGCAGGAAAGATATTCTATGTGTGTTGGTGAATGTTTTTTCCTGAGGTGTACAGAACACAAGAAAACACAAAAATAGGAAGCGGGGCTCAGACAAACAGCTGTGGTAAGACACGCAGTGTAACTCTGTGTTCAAGGTGTGACGTGTTGACACGGGTTTGTGGTGAAAGGGTGAGCAGAATTTGAATTGTAAGTACATTCCAGTCATAAAAGTAGCAGTGGTTAAGAACTGGTATGAAACGCTGGCATGATGGCAGTGAAATTGCACTATCAGCAAGAAAAAACATGTATTTCCTCAAAACAGACTGATGTCACAAAAAAACTGAATAACACTAGGCCACATTTCCCAGGAATTCAAAATGTATTATCTCTGTAAAGATTCTCAAAAGAGCTAAGTTATATGCAACTGTCAAAAGAGCTAAGTTATATGCAACTGGATTTTTAACTTTCAACTTACATCCAAGAGAAGCCGTTTGGATGAAAGGTGAAACGTCTTCAAGGTCTAAAAGAACTCCAGTTGCATACAACTTCTGACTAAAATGTATTATCCTGACTCTGTGTTTTGGCACACATTAAACTGGATGTGATGACAAAAAGGAATAGACTGAGTGCTGAAGGCAGCAAGCTCAATCTGTCTCTTACCTAAGTGCACACACCACACCAAGCACACACTACACAACGCTACAATCATCAGCTGACTGTGCCCAGCACGAGTTGTGGTTTTTCCCACAGTGGAGCTGGGAGACTTGCCTACACCATATCAAAACATTTCACCAAGTCATAATTGCCGCAGCAGACCTCGGTGACTATGTAATTAGTTTGTTTGTTTGATGTTGCTTTTCTTTTACCCACAAGGGTTCAGAAAACCATTTTTATGACACCTCAGAATCAATTAGGCCCACACAACCTCAACATTTGCAATTTTGTCACAAGTGCTTGGAATCATCACAAAGCAGTCTTGAATCACGCTCTCGAGGATTCAGACTAGCCAGATGCTCTGCATCCTCTGTGAATTTTCTCTAAAATATTATGCATGTAAATAGCTTTAATTACTTGCTTAAATGGCACCATTTCAGCTTATTGTACTACACATTGTGTTTTTACTTATTTGTATTATATACAAGCCTATTGTACTTTTTGTTATGTTTATATTATTATGTTTGTCATCATGTCTTCCTGTCTTGTTTATAAGATGTTTAATGTTCACTGTGGGCCTAGGGAGTATTGCAATTTCAAATTCTGTGTGTGCAACCTGTACATATGGCTTTTGACAATAAAGCTGACTTTGACTTTTACTTTGACTTAGATTGTTTCTAAGAATTGTACCACGAACACTGTGCAGCACACCAGTAACACCTCAGCTCATTTTTTGTAATACTAATTTTGTGTGTTGTTTGCTAATGCGCACTGTCCAACAGCTCAGCAGAAATCGAGAGAGAGGACGTCGTTGCCACATGACATGCAGCTGCAAAAATGTTCTTGTGAGCAAGCGTCTTGTCAACCCGACTTCAGGCAAATGTCTTTAATCAAAAGCCACAGCAGTATCTGTAACTTATTCTCCACTTTCCAAAACACTAGCAGATTTTCCTGGATGACATCACCGCGTCTCAGAGGGAGCTGACATGGTGGGGGGGGGGGCAGGGGGGGGCTAATAAAAAATGTCTGGAGGTAAAGCCAGAGTTATGAGACCCAGAGCTCGGAGTGCTTGAGCGGAGATGTTATCTCAGTAGAGGGGGGCGGGCGGGCGGGCGGGCGAAAAAACTGAAAGTTACAGTACACACACAGAAGGATACCCTGAACTAAACTTGTAGAAGTAGACACACATAGTCCATGCTGTATGTTTGTTTTGTTATGTTGGGATCTGTCTATTGGGTGGGTAAATGCAGTGGTGAAGATGTGAAGGAGAGGTTTTTCTCCCTTCTTATCATTTCACTTTCTTGGCTGTAACATGTAATGATGTGAACTGGTGACAATGTTACAATTAATGAGTTTTAGATCTCCATGTTCCATGCAGATAGCCAATATAAATGACTAGGGAAAATTCTCATGTTAACGGACAGTATTTTATTTTCCCATACTCTTTCGCTAATGCCTACTTCTATTTTTGCAGGAGTGACTGTAACATCCTAAACTTTGCCCCAGGGATTAGTAAAGTATTCTGATTCTGATAGCAGAACTTGGACGCCACTGAGCCAGGCCAACTATTTCTATGCTGAAAAGTGACAAAAGTTTAAGGTGCTTTGTTAGCTATCATTCTAACCACAGTTTGATTAATAAACTACCAGACGTCTCAAACCCATTGAGATGTGCCCATCCTAGACACCTATTGCAGTGTGTTCCTGGTTAAGTTCAGTCTTTGTGATGTCATGATTTCCCGGTCCATCACCAAGGAGACAGTCAGCCCCGGGAGAGTCTTGGGGCCAAGCGAGCATATTTGAGCTGGTTGTAATCTTAGCCCCGCAGCACTGGACTGGACCGGGTTCAAGAGGGACAGGGACACACCTGGCCCTTAGAACCAGTACCGGCTGGGACGGCACCTGGCCCTTAGAACCAGTACCGGCTGTGGCGGCACCAAATCAAAAACAACACAAAAAACAGCATCTGGAGGATGGATGCTGTCAGGGATGCTTGATGAAAATTTCCCCCCGAGCCTAATTTTTCCCACTCTCCTGTCAGGTGTGTGGCAGGGAGAGGAGGGGAGGGGAAGGGGGAGAGGAAGAGAGGAAAGAGGAGGAGAGGGGGGAGAGGAAAGGGGGGAAGAGGAGAGGAAAGGAGGGAAGAAGAGGGGAGAGGAGGGGAGGGGAGGGAAGGGGAGGTGAGGGAAGAGGAGTAGAGAGGAGTGGAGAGGAGGGGAGGGGAGGGGGGAGAGGAAGGGAGAGAAGAAGAGGGGAGGTGAGGTGAGGGGAGGAGAGGAGAGGGGAGAGAAGAGAAGGAGAAGAGGAGGGGAGGGGAGGTGAGGGGAGGGGAGAGGAGGCAAGGGGAGGGGAGGGGAGGGGAAGCAGGTTGCATTGCAGATGCAGTAATTGCATCGGATTCCTGCCTCGTCCTTCATCGGACCCGGTAATGAGGGCTGAGTGAGGGCGGACTTTGGCTAGGGCGGCTGTGGAGGGATCCAGGACCCTTGCTGAAAGGCAACACCGGCCCAAAGACAGCAGAATGGGAGGGGGGGGCAGTGGCGGTCTGGTGTAAGCAGGCGAGTGGTGTATAGTGTGTGTGGGGGGGGGGGGGGCGGGTGGCTGAAGGAGGTGGAGGGAGGTTGGGAGTTGGGAGTTGGGGGGTGGGTGCTTGTTCGCCAGTCAGGGTTGTCTCCAGGGCAACAGGTTCTTTTTCAAACCCTGATGCAATTCCATTGGAGCGGAGTGTGTTTGTGGTGATGGTGGTGGTGGTGGTGGGGGTTAAAACGTTTCTGTGAAAGCAACAGCTGTTGTTTCCCCCCCTTTTCGTAGGCAAAGTACAAGGGCACTTGCCAAAAAACTGATAGCCAATTCAGAGCTAAAGAGATAAACAGCAATAGCAAAAAACATGGCAGACAGCAGGCAGAGTTGAAATGTGTGTGTGTGTGTGTGTGTGTGTGTGTGTGTGTGTGTGTGTGCGTGTGTGTGTGTTTGTGTGTGTGTGTGTGTGTGTGTGTGTGTGCGTGTGTGTGCGTGTGTGTGTGTGTGTGTGTGTGTATGTGTGTGTGTGTGTGTGTGTCAGGAGTGGCAGTTAACTTTGCAAAATATGAATTTTTACCAGACACTGACAAAATAAATGGTGAAATTTACGATCCACTTACCAGTAAATTATTACTTTGTGTCCAAATACTAGCAGCCACTTTCATATTTTAGCAGCATTTGGCTGGTGGCTGGTGCCAATTTTCATCTCTGGTGTGTGTGTGTGTGTGTGTGTGTGTGTGTGTGTGTGTGTGTGTGTGTGTATGTGTGTGTGTGTGTGTTGAATAGTCCCCATATCAACAACACATCATATTGCAGATAGCTTTTGCATGAAGGAAAACAACAAACTCATTTCCTTTAACCTTGGCTTGTTACATGTGAAGACTGCAGCCCAGTCACAAACATAAACCTTTAGCTTTATCCATTTAGCTTTCAACTTGCAATTTAATGCAACACAAGTGGTTCATCAACTCCTAACAGGGTGAACGGCACTTCTGAATTTGCTTTGTGGCCCTCCGTAGGCTACAACCCCACTATGCAAGTTTGCAAAAGCGGGTTGTCAATCTGTAGTTTGAAGATATATATCATTAGCTTGATAGCATAATTGCCTAAGTCATTTTTTTGTGTTTTTGGAAAACAAGAAAAAACACATTTTCTAAAAATCACATGCATATTTTTTATTGATATTTTCACAGAACATTCATGTAGATGTGAGAAAAAGTTTGGAAAAAGAACAAAACCGAACATCATTTTTTTTATCAAATAAAAGTGACTTAGGCAGTTTTGATGTATGCAAAATGGCTGAGAAGATGTAATGTTTATTTTGTATTCTCAGAAAAACTGCCTAAGTCATAGGCATAATCTGCCAAAGTCAAATTGATTGTATAAAAACTGCCTAAGTCCAATGGTAAAACTGCCTAAGTCAAATGAATGACTTAGGCAGCTATGTTTTTTTTTACTTTTATGAGTGTTGTGATTGGCCAATGACATAGCCAGACAGACAGGATGATGCAGAAGTGGTAGGGGAGTAAAGTTGTGCAAAAACCTCAATTTGACCAAAAAATGACTTAGGCAATTATGCTATCAAGCTAACGATATAAAAAGACAATTCCAGCTCCAACCTGTAGGGCGACCAAAAAGAAAAAAGTGCTTTAGTGTTGCTTTAAACCATTTTAGCTCTGCCTTTAGCCCCGGCCTTTTAAAGGCAATGAGAAGGAGAAGCGTTTGTGCTCCATAAGAGGCTGCAAAGAGAGCCTCTGGTGCTGCTGTGTGTATGCACACTCACACTCCCTCTCACCCTCTCACAGTCTCATAGTCTCATAGTGGGATGTGTACACTCACTCACCCTCTCATAGTCTCATAGTGGGATGTGTACACTCACTGACCCTCTCACAGTCTTATAGTGGGATGTGTACACTCACTCACCCTCTCATAGTCTCATAGTCTCATAGTGGGATGTGTACACTCACTCACCCTCTCATAATCTCATAGTCTCATAGTGGGATGTGTACACTCACTCACCCTCTCATAGTCTCATAGTCTCATAGTGGGATGTGTACACTCACTCACCCTCTCAGTGAGTGCGTTCACATGGACAAGTCGAAACCACTTGGAACTGGTTTGGGATCGTACCGGCTTCATGTGAACGGAGATTGGTTTGGTTTGGAATTGGTTTTCCTAAACCAATTACGACGCCAGGCCTGGGCTGTTTCCAAACCACTTCGACTGCCATGTGAACGGGGATCGGATTGGTTTTGGGTATTGCGCATGTATCAACGAAATAAAAAACGCAGTTTGTTCCTTCATACGGACTTTCTAACACGTACGCGAATGCGTCAAACTCCTGGAACACCATGTTTGTATGCTGCCAGAAAGTTTGTTTTTTTTGTCTTTATTTATTAGGAACAGTGCAGAGCCCATAGAAGATGTGCCAGAGTATTACGTTTTTGTTTAGACCACCTTATTGTTTAAGTGGGTAATAATATCAGGTGAAAGGAGGAGGCTATGTAAATACATTTGCACTGACTGACTTGTAAGATTTTCTTTAGCCACTGTTTTGCGATGTGGAATAACCGGAATGAGAGGTGAAAAGTTCAGTCTCCTCTATGTGTCGTCTGTATGCACTGTAGGCATATGTGTGCAGTGCTGTAGTCTGCTGTTGCATATACGATAAAATACATCTTAGGCTACCTACGTAGCAGCTTTGTTGTGGGCAAATGTTTACTCGTGTTATGTCCATTATTTTAGTTATGTGTCGTTAGTCGCGTTATGTCCAACATTGTAGCAGCTAGCATTGTAAATCTTATCAGCCTGGGTCGTCATGGCTGGGTCGGCACGGTTTGACCGATATATTTGGCATTTTTTGCCCAAACAACACGAAACTTGGCACTGCACACACTGGTAACATTATGATGACGCCGTCCAAATTTGAGATCAAGCGGATGAGTGGTTCAAGAGTTATGCGTGGAAGAGACGTTCCTTGTATTAAAAGATAATAATAGAAAGATAGAAGTTGACTACAGCCCCCACCTAGCGTAGCGGAAAGGGCCGGGTCTCTGGCTGAATCCGCTTAGACGAACTGCATGTGAACAGGAACTTGGGGACAGACCACCCGTTGGGAAGCAACACCCAAACCAATCCCAAACCAAATCAATCCCACCATGTGAACGCAGTGACAGTCTCATAGTCTCATAGTGGGAGCACTGGAGCCGTCGCCATGCTGCTTGGGGCTGGGCCAGCTGGGACCCTCTCGGCAGACGAAAAAAAAGGGGGGACGGGGGGCTGGGGGGGGTGGTGGATTTATTTCAGGCTGAGGTTTTACTCCTCTGTGAAATGTGATAAATGAAGCATTCTCTCCGGAGAGCTAATTCGGACGAGAGGAGGACCCTGGAGGAGGAATACATGGGACGGGACATTCTCTCCTTTTTTTTCTTCTTCTTCTTCTTCCCCCTCTTCTTCTTCTTCTTTTTCTTCTTCTTCCACTCAATAGAATTAAGAGGAAGAGGGGAAAAAACACACACACACACACACACAAAAGAATAGAAAGACGGAGAGTGGAAGAGTGGAAAAAATAAAGTCAAAACATTTTCCTTAGCAATCAAGTCCATCTGCTGGGAAGGCCATTTGCTGGAGCTAGAGCAAAGTGATTTTTTTAAAAGCTGGACAGGAAAGGAAAAAGGGGGGTGGGGGGGCGAGGGGGGTTGAACGTCAACACAGCACATACATATTCACATTCACATACACATTCACATACACATACACATACACATACACATACACATACACATACACATACACATACACACACACATACACATACACATACACATACACATTCATATACACATACACATACACATTCACATTCACATACACATACACATACACATACACATACACATACACATATGTACACACAGCACAAGTCAGCCCAAAGCAGGGCCAGCCGAGGCCAGACTGGCGGAGAGGGAAGAAGGGGATGGGAGAGGGGGAGAGGAGAGGGGGAGAGCGAGAATGGGGGAGAGGGGGAGAATGGGGGAAACATATGAGCCGAGGCCAGTCTGCCTTGTCGTCCCCCCACCCCCACCCCCCGCTGCCTGCTCCACCCCCACCAAGAGGACTCAGGCCTGATGCAGCCCAGCTGGGCCCGGGAGGCATGCATTCCAGCTGCTTACCTGTCTTGGGTTTCTCAGCCAGTCACTTTGCTGTGTGGCTGCCTTGGACAGGAAGTTTGTGTGTGTGTGTGTATGTAAGTCTGTGTGTATACGTGTATGTGTGTGTGAATGTGTGTATGTGTGTGTGTGCATGTTGGCAGGGGGAAGGGTGTATATGCGTGTGTATGTGTCCACGCATGCGCATGTGTGCTACATATTTATGCATATGCACCAATGCAGGCATATCTTTCAGTCTCGCTCATTCTGCCACCAGTCATTCTGCCAGTTTCTCCCTAACTGCCCTGGCTGCCCCCGTAGTTCCTCCACCACCGCGCCCTCCGCTGCCCCTGCCCCGCCCCCCATTCCCCCCATCCCCCCCCCCCCGTTCCCCCGTCTCCCCTCCATGTCATTCCCAGCCGGTGGTGGAGTCTCCGTGCGTCCCAGGCCTGTAATCTCAGCCGCACCCCTTGACCCCCGTCCCAGCCGGAGCCCCGCCGGAGCCCTGCCCACTGGGCCTGATGCGTCGCCAGAGAGGGACAGAGAGGGACAGGGGTCAAGCTGCCGTTAATGGGTGACTGAAATACAACTCTCCGGGAGTACACTCTTCAAAAAAGGAGAAAAAAAAGAGAGAGAGAAAAATGATTAATTGATTAAATACTTTGTGACTGGAATAAACTCCTTCTGTCACTTTCTCTCTCTGTCTCTCATTCTCTCTTGCTTTTCTCTCTTTCTTGCTTTTCTTTCTCTCTCTCTCTCTTGAGGCAAATTAACAGTGCAAAGCGACAAGGAGCCCTTGACTTGACTGAGGGGGCAGAGCGGTGCTTAGCAACATGAAGTGCCAATCAGAGGGTGGTTAACAAGTCTTTAGAAAAGCAACATCAAGGGCTTTAAGTCATCAAGCTGCCCCTAAATATTTGGCTTCAGACGAGTCGAAAACGAGCAGTTTCCATTTGAGTGTTGAGAGTTCAATTAGGACTGTGTGATACTTTGGCAGCCTAGCAAGTAACCGTCTCTAAGGCAAGATGTATGGGTTAGGTTAGTGGCAGAATCAGTAGTTTTAAGTGGATTCAAATCAAGTTAAAATGAAGATGTCATTTTGCACCACATGACTGGCTTCCCCCATGAAGGCACAAGTGTACACATGGAAACAAACAAATACACACACACACACACACACACACACACACACACACACACACACACACACACACACACACACACACACACATCTTGCCATTTCCGAGATGATAATGAAATAGCCTGGGAAAAAGAGCCCTCAAGGTTTTTGTAAGGCAGCACAATGGCTCTCAACTCTGAGCATTACATTCATTGCTTACTTCGCGGGCCCATTTGTGTTGGCTTTACAAAGCCACTTAAACTCATGCAGCAATTTAACATATTTATAACCTCTCTCTTTCTCTCTCTACCTCTCCCTCTCTCTCTCTCTCTCTCTCCCTCTCTCTCTCTCTCTCCACCCCCCCTCTCTTTCTGCTCAGACTGTACCAAGCGGCTGCTTCGGGGCCACGGCGGTGCTGTGCCATGCCATACCCCTCTTGCTCAGATGAAAAAAGCAAACAGGATAAAGGAGGAAATGAATGTGTGAAGGATGAATACTCTCAAGACAACAACTGGGGGCAATTTGGCCCATGGCCCTGGGGGTCAGCTTAATGGAGTGACACCCCCAGCCCCCCATTGACTAGATGGGGGACTATTAACTCTTAACAACTCCCCGGCTTTGACTGGAGGTGGGGGGGTTGGGGGTGGAGGAGGTAGGGAGAGGGGTGTTCATTATTTATTCTCTCATAGTATTTCTTTCTTCCTCTTTTTTTTGGTCTTCCATCTCTCCATTCATTGAGGTTGTAGTGCCTGTTGCAGTGGGATTATTGTTCCATTGAAGTTTATTTTCCTCACTCACTCTGTCCCTCTGTCCCTCTGTCCCCTGCTTCCTTGCTCTCTCTTTCTCTCTCTCTTTGTTAATCATACCAGAGATCATTGTTCATGAGCACACTGTTGTTGTTCGAACTCACTTGACATTAACTTCCACATAGACATGTGGTCATAAAACCTGCATGTGTTTTTTTTTAGGTCGACGAAAGGTTAACGGATGGCCCCAAAAGCTACAGGGGCAACTCTGGAGGAGTTTTTACTAACCCAGCAGAGATAATCAAATATGGATCAGGCCAGCAGAGAACACGTCCCTTTTTAGGTGAAACTCGACACTGGGTTCTGAACCCAACGTTCCTCATCCCAGCAATAAACTGTTGAGCTTGGAGCCGTGTCGAGTCTGTGTTGTTTACGACAGTGCAGGCTGCATAGGATTCCTCCCTCCTCTGATACCCATAAACTGAGCCAGTGGACGCAAGCAGAGATGCAGCACATCCTGACAATTTATTTCACCCAGTTTGACCCAGACATGGTCCACACTAAAAGGCCAGGATATGCTTGTGAGGGAGAGACAGAGCACAGTTTCAGAGAAAACTATCTTCAATACGGTTTTAGAATTAAAAGGGCCATTCACACCAAGAACTCTAACTATAAAGATAACTATAACTTTGTAAACTTATTTTAACTTCAGTGAATAGTGTCATTCACATATCAACTATAACAACAACAACAACAGGCTGAATGATATTGTTGGGGTTACATTCAGAGCAATTTTATGAATGATAAAAGCACTGTCAGACAATCAGGACGCCATGCTCTGTTGTTTACATCATGACCAGAATGTTGCGCAAAGATTCTAGAGCGCTACTCTAGAATCTTTGATGGTGCCACTAAAACAGAGTCTCAAGTGAGAATCTAAGATCTTTGATTACAATGTTGTTCTTCAGTGTGGATGCCCATAGTTGTTGTTATTGTTATAGTTTAATATCTACAACTCTAACTACAACAATATGGGTGTCCACACTAATAAAAAACATTTTAACGGCAACATTTTTGTTGTGATTTAAACAACTACTAGAATGTGATGTCCTGTAAATTCATACGAATTTTGAGTGGGTGACAGTGTTTTTATAATTCATAAAATCACTCAGAAAGTGATCCCAACAATATTGTACACCCTGTCGTTATTATAGCTTCTATGTGAACAGCACCATTCACTAGTAAAGTGAAAACAATTTTAAAAAAGATATAGTTATAGTTATCGTTGTAGTTATTGTCCTTGGTGTGAAGGCGCCTTTGGATTAAGGATGGAACATCTGACACAGTGAACTTTGAGTAACCGGTGGGGTTCGGAAGTGGCACATTTTAGAGGGTCTACTTCTCAATGTTCAACATATATCACTCCACTGCAGGCATAAATATTCATGCCCCCAGAACACATTACTCTGCGCAGTGGTTTTGCGTGTGAGAGATTGTTTAAAGAGAAAATAGAGAGTGACACACAGCTAAATGATATTTCATCCATTTGAGTTTCATCAGCTCTGCGCGATGGGGCACTTGTGGATGTTTGAATGCATCCTTAAACAGAGCTTCACAAACGTCAGTCCCAATTTACTTTGCGTATTGTGAGTCTCCTGGGGAAATGCAAAATAAGGGAGGGGGGTGCAGGGGGGGCTGTGTTATCAATAAGAAATGAGAGAGGCATGTTTCTTTAAGACAAGACCATAAATCGTGCTGGTCACCTCCTTCTTTTTCGAAGCGGCTCGACACAGACTGAGTTTCCCTTCTGGGTCAGCGGAGGCATTGAAGTTTTAATGGTCTGCCACGGCCGATTACACCACACAGCTGTCCTGGCACCGTGGAAATTAAGTTATGCCCCGTGTCAGCAAGTTTTGTGTTTTTCTTCTCTTTCCCTTTCTCTCTCACTCACTCTGACTCTCTCTCTTTCTCACTATCTCGCTTTCTCTCTCTCTCTCCCTCTCTCTCCCTCTCTGCCGCCTCTTCTCTTATTGCCAGCGGTCCCTTTCTCCTCCCCCAGAGAGGAGTGTTGAAGGGGGGTTGGGGGTTGGAGTGGGGTGGGGGGCAACTGTTGTATTCTCTCTGTTGGTAAATAGAACTAATGGCCAAGAGCCGTTCGCAGAAGTGGCTTTGTCCCTTCGTCATGGAGAGCTCCTTTACTGAGCCTGTGTTACCACAGCCACCCCCAGCCCACCCCCACCCCCACCCTCACCCATGCCAAACATACACACACACACACACACTCACACACACACACACACACACACACAAATGAACAAACCACATACCACTTCATAGTTTTAAAACCCTATCGCTTTCTCAAGAAAGCCACCACTTCCTCCGAGACCAGAGCTCAAATGGCATTCCCTCACACACTTTTACTTCTCACACCCACACCCACCCCATCCCACACCCCACACCCCCCGCCCCACACCACACCACACCACCCCCACCCCACCCCCATTCCGCTCAGCTTCTGGGCTTTGATACCCCAGAGTAACCCTTCCCCCCTGTTGCAATGTTTTGGGGCTCCTGCAGTGTTCCACTCCGGCCTCTCCTCTCTTCTCTTCTCTTCTCTTCTCTTCTCTTCTCTTCTCTTCTCTTCTCTTCTCTTCTCTTCCCATTCCACTCGTTTCATCCTCTCTCTTCTCTTCCCATGCCACTCCTCTTCCACTCTTTTCATCCTCTCTCTCTCTTCCGTCTCTTCTCCAGCATTCCAGTGCAGGCTCTGTCTGTTTCTGCTTGTCTGTGGGAAGGTTTGTTTGTCTGTCCTGTGGTCTGTGGCAGGGAGGATGCTCTTAGCCCGTTCCTGAGGAGTGCAAGACGGGTCGGTGACAGTGGCAGTGGCAGGGCTCGGTGCAGTGCGGTGCGGTGAAGCAAAGTAGACGTATCTTAGCTCTGCATATCTACCATCTCTGCCACAGTACGGCTTGCTAAAGTAAAAGCGAAAGCATGGCACCATGTAGCGCACATGGAACCTTTAATATTACATTGCATTACACTTAGCAGATGCTTTTATCCAAAGCGACTAACAAAAAGGAGGAAATAATAAGCTGACAACTTTAACCTTTTCACATGCTTCCTTGCGTATGTCAGCTGGGTTCATCCAGGGTTAGGGCTAGTAAAGTGACTTGTTCATTTAAAGTCAGAACATGTTTGGTCACTTTGACTCATAACTAACTGAATCACCTCACCACATCATCCAGCCGCAAAATTGCTTGGTGACACTAGACGGTGATTACCAATGATATTAAATGGCACAAGCATTATTGCTATGACAGAAATGCTGTGGTGGCCTGCTGTTTCTTAATTAGAAAAAGGCCCATCATCCAGGCAGTCATTCCTCCATCCCTGGGTAGGTTTTAGGGAGACTTCCTGGAGCTCATAGCCTGATGCATCAGCTGCTTTCACATCGTTTCACTTCGTGCAAATATCTGAAGCCTCTGCACTGGCATTCGCTCGATCCACAGTGGGCAGATACTTTCTGTTTTCAAACAGTTGCTACTGCTTGGTACATTAAGCTTTTACCAAAACCTGTAAGAAGTAGGGCCAATAACATATTTCCCCTCAATAAAATTCCTCAAGCATTCTTCTCGTTCTGGCTTTACATCCTCAATTTTAAAAGCTTGAGTTCAACGTCATCCATTTCAGCCCTCCATCTGTTCGCTGGTTAGCCAGTACAAATTCAGAGAACCGAAACTTATATTCACGCTCCCTAACCCTGGAGGTAAATAAAAGCAGATAAAATGCAATGGTATCTGCCAAATGCAATGTAATGTAATAATGTAAGATAAAAGCTGAGCGAAAGCACTAGTCTTTGCTAGTCTGGCTATGAAGCTCAGGCCTGTTACAGTTTTTCACAATTGCTAAAACTCAATTTTTGAAAACTTGCCCCATTTTCTCAAAACTGTAAACACAAACTCCAATTGCTCACCTGCATTTCCCAAAACTCCTGACTCTTGTTGCAAAATCAAACTCTGTTCTCAAAACATTAACACAATTGTCAAAATGAAATTACAATGAAGCAGTTAGTAAACACTACACCAAAAAATGAAAAGCACAACGTTCAGATGTGTATAATAGCATAAGTTGTTTTTCATAGGCCTGAAAATGCATTTTCAACTGAAAAATAGCACAATTCGGATGCATATGTATTGTACATAGACTAAAATTAAGTGGTAATATTAGATTACTTGCTAAAATACTTCGAACAAAAATATATTTTGGGAATGCAGTACAAATGAAAACTACAAGTGCTGTAAACAGTGCTGCAAACAAGAGATCACTGGGCTTTATCATGCCTTTGGGTTTGGTCAGGTCACAGCACCTCCTCCACATTACAAGCAATGATGTCCCTTGCCAGGTAACAGGGAAAGAATGCCCTGATGTATCATATCTATCCTGGACACTGTTCCTGGCCTATGGCACTATGGAAATTTCATAGATCGCCATCAACCCATGGACGAAGAACGTGATCTATAATGGTGACTAATTTGGTTAGCGGAAAAAAATCACTCTTCCTCTTGTTCTTCCTCTACTTCCTCTTCTTCGCTATGTCCCTCACTCTTTGACAAAATTGACAAAAGAGTGAGCAGTTGTGAGAAATAGCTTAAGCAATTGGGCAATTGGGCCAGCCAATTGGTTTTTGTGCTTTAGCAGTTCAGAAAAACTGTATTCCCTAGCCCTTATTCCAGTTTTTTAGCAGTTCAGCAGCCAGCAGTTCAGCAGCCAGCAGTTTTTCTGAATTGCTTAAGCACAAAAACCAATTGGCTGGCCCAATTGCCCAATTGCTTAAGCTATTTCTCACAACTGCTCACTCTTTTGTCAATACCTTAAACCATGTTACATAGTAAAATGCAAAACTCTAAACACATTCTCATTGTCAAAACACACTTTGCAGTGTAGGACACATGTGATTCAAAATGTTGAACATTCTTCTCCCCATTTGATCATCAATAAAGCACACATGGCAGTAGGTAAGCACAATGAGTCAAAACTTTATTACTTCATTTCAAATGACCTGACACCATTACAGTTTTTTATGTTTGCTTACACGCTAAAATCTAAAGTTTTCCACAATTAATGAAACCCAATACTCAAATACCAAAACATCGGCTCAGGTAGGCACCACTCTAAGCACATTTTCAGCTTCACACATTTTGCAAAACACTACACACAGCGATTTGCAAAACATTACACACATTTAAATGCCATACACACATGATGCTTTTGTAATGTCACCTTTTTTCCATTTCAAAACACTAGCTACCAAATGACCACACACTTGCAACCAACTGGTTAAACACAATTGTCATGTGCCAAAACACTAAGGGAAAAAATGCAAAACACAGTAATCATACTTAAACACTGTAAAATAAAAAGCAGGGGCATAACTTTGACTTGAATATGAATGTAAGGCTTAGTAAATAAAGTAAAGTAAAGATTAGAGTGAAGAGGTAAATACTATCACTGCAAGGTACAATGGGAGGAGAGCAGACAGAAAAGACAAGGACTAAATTGATCACATTGGAATGACATTGGTTGACTACCTTGAAAACGCTATGTTGAGACTTGCCACCAAATTAGCCAGACATGATACTTAGAGTAACATTTTGTCTCCAACAACACTGTGTTTTACTATGTTTGCTGTGAATATGGTTCTTTGAAAAAATGGTTTTCAACATACAACCATGCAACAAGCAAACACTTCAGCATATTGACTGATTTTGGATTACATAAAAGTAAAAAAATATCTATTGAAATATATTTAGTGAACAGCATTTGTCATGTGTGTAGTGGATCTCGGTATATATTTTTAACTTTACCACAGTTTTAGTGAAGGGGAGGAAAAAAAAAGTTACCCCACCAGGGTTTGAACCCAGGTCTCCAGGGTACCAAACATGCACTTTGACCACAACACCAAAGAGCCAGACAGTGTGTTATGGTACTCAGAGCACACCCAAAACCCTAATGATGGTCACTCCTGAACTTATCCTTGCATATTTGGACGGAGTACACAACATTGTAACTGCAGTGAACACGAATGAACGTATGCGTTACATTGTTGTGTGGGATAATGTGTCCTTTCATAGATCTCCTTTGGTACGAAATTGGTTTCTACAGCATCCACAGTTTACAGTCCTTTTTCTTCCACCATACTCATCTTTTCTAAATCCAATAGAAGAGTATTTCTCAGCATGGCGGTGGAAGTTTTACGATCTCGATGAAATTCTGTGGCCAGATGCAGCAAGGAGAAGGGATGCCTATTTTTTTCTTCAACATGGTTAAAGATACTGTTGTGTATTGTTTTGTTCAGTATATACTTTGTTGTCAAACTGCAACTATTGTCTGAGTTGAGTCTAGTTACAGGATAAAAAAATAAACATTTTCATTGGTCTGCAGAATTGCTGTCATGTAGTGTCGAATTTGTGAATTGGTGTCATCGGGTGAATTTACTATATTTTACTTTGTCTGTGTAATTTACAAGAGAGCAAATGTTACAATTATTTTGTATTTATTACCACTGTGTCTAACTTATTCCAATACAATCATATGATGTGACTCATGTGTGTGCAATTTGGTGCCAGAATTGCATTTTTATAAATATGTGTACACTTTTGACAAAAGAATAGCATTTTGCAATAGAGCTGGGGTGTTCTGTTAATTGGGTATATGGTTGCATTAACTGTGTGTAGTGTTTTGTCAACATGGGCCCAGTTTTTAAAATTGAGTTTAAGCAACTGTAAAAAACTGTAATGTAAGCCAATTGGGAGCCACAAGAAGGTTGCAGCTTGAAAATGGCTGCCAATCAGAGACAAGAGAGTGAGGGACATAGCGAAGAAGAGGAAGTAGAGGAAGAACAAGAGGAAGAGTGATTTTTTTCCGCTAACCAAATTAGTCACCATTATAGATCACGTTCTTCGTCCATGGGTTGATGCCGATCTATGAAATTTCCATAGTGCCATAGGCCAGGAACAGTGTCCAGGATAGATATGATACATCAGGGCATTCTTTCCCTGTTACCTGGCAAGGGACATCATTGCTTGTAATGTGGAGGAGGTGCTGTGGCCTGACCAAACCCAAAGGCATGATAAAGCCCAGTGATCTCTTGTTTGCAGCACTGTTTACAGCACTTGTAATTTTCATTTGTACTGCATTCCCAAAATAGATTTTTGTTCGAAGTATTTTAGCAAGTAATCTAATATTACCACTTAATTTTAGTCTATGTACAATACATATGCATCCGAATTGTGCTATTTTTCAGTTGAAAATGCATTTTCAGGCCTATAAAAAACAACTTATGCTATTATACACATCTGAACGTTGTGCTTTTCCTTTTTTGGTGTAGTGTTTACTAACTGCTTCATTGTAATTTCATTTTGACAATTGTGTTAATGTTTTGAGAACAGAGTTTGCTTTTGCAACAAGAGTCTTTGGGAAATGCAGGTGAGCAATTGGAGTTTGTGTTTACAGTTTTGAGAAAATGGGGCAAGTTTTCAAAAATTGAGTTTTAGCAATTGTGAAAAACTGTAATCAGTGGGCAGTCTCTTCTCTCACCTTTGGTCGTCCCTAAACCATGCTACTCGGCGGCCTCAGCTCAACTCCCCACTCTTTTACCCCTCATGCATTACTCTGTCACATGAATTATATGGGTGCTGCTTTTGGGAGAATAGTAAAAAAAAACACCCCTAAAAAAACACCCCCTCAGAGATCACCTCATTATTCTGCCCTCTCTGTCCCCCTCCCGGCCTGGATGAAAACAAGCGGCCAAACTCCCTCTCCTTCACAGGCAATTGTTCCCACCGCTCGGCCTGATGGTGACTAGGGTGTGTGTGTGGGGGGGGGGGGGGGGGGGGGCGCTCTCCCCTCCCCCACCCACGTTATGCCGATTACTGGAGTATTGTGGAAATAACTAGCCCCAGGGAGAGTATTGTGTTCAGCTGCCTCAAGTAACTTTCTTCAGGGAGTGTTGTGGATTCCTGAAAAAAAAACAGGACAGTCCCACATTGTTGACTTATTTTTCCTGAATTGGATGTGATTGCAAAATTGGCATTAATTCCAAAGTGTTTGCAGTAAATGTGTTCTGTAATCAAAGAAGGAACTCACAAACCTACAGTTTTTAATGCAAAGATATCAGAAGTATATTCCATCAAAAAAAAAGATTTTGGGTCATCAGACCTTAATCTACTTTTTTATTCTTCATGGCTAAATTTCTGATATCTTTGCATCAGCAGTTAAAGGTGTTTGAGTTTCCTCTTTGGTTGCAGTACTTTAATACAGGAACCAGCACACCAGCCAAGCCCTTTGGGTTGTTGGCACAATACCCTACCTGCCTTTTTCCAGTAAATGTATATCCAGTAAATAATATTGTCTCTAAGCTCCTTCCATAACAATGAAACAGTTGTACCTAATCACCTCGTCAAGTTTGAGCTAATATAAACGTTGCCATGAGGCAAAATTAGATCCCAAAGTGGTACTAATGTAGGCTGTACTCTCTATGCTCGAATCCTGTAGGGATGTTGGCTCAAAGCGCCTGTGTGTGCAACGCTATACTGTCCTCATGACATTAGTAGGACAGGATGTGTTTTAGTCCTGCCTTACTTGCACTAATCGCAGAAGGCAGTGAAAAGCTGTGAAACTGTAAAACTGACCTTGGGGGATTTTCACATCTTTTCAGACACAATTTTTCTGATATATTCCATATGTTGCCGACACAAATACAGTCTTCACCGTACTGGGCCATCCATCATACTGACTGAGACAGAGCATCCCCAGTCAAGATCAGAGCCACACACCAGTCAGATTCATGGTGATGCTAGCAGCCCTATACGCAGGGCCTCAGATCCCTCAGATGCGAAAAAACACAACTCTGCAAAACACTTCAGATATCAGTCTGCTGGAGCTGTCAAGTCAAGTCAAGCCCAGTCATGTCAAATCAAGTCAAGTCAAGTAGGCTTCATTGTTGTTTCACCCATATACACAGTACATAGTGAGACGAAACAACGTTTCAGCAGGAACAATTGGTGATCCATGCTATAACTGTTAAAACACAGTAGAGAGAAGACAGATACAGAACAGAGCACACACACACACACACACACACACACACACACACACACACACACACACACACACACACACAGTGCTGCTTCCTGCTATTGCTACTGTGTAAACATAAAACTTTCTGAAGTGGCAATGAAACCATCTTTAGTGTTGTCATGTAAACAAAAGACTTAACCACCATTGCCCCTAGGACTAATCACACGAGAATACTTAAGAAAAAATATTTAGGGGAAGTTTCACCAATCAGCGCAATTTGGAGACAAAGTAATAATGCTTTAGTGGGACGTGTGTTCGTATTAGGAGGTTTTTTTTTGAAACTGTGAGTTGCATCCATAGAAAAACCTTTTACAGTGTGCCGAATGTGTGCTGATAAAAATGTTTATTATGCGTTAATAATAATAATGTTTGGGCTGCTGAGATTCTACACCGTCCTAACGATCCAAGGCCTAAAAAAATAAAAATAAATGTAAAGATAGATATACCAGGTCATCAAATAGGTCATTTTGAACTTCCTAAAAAAAGAGGTCAGGTAGTGTTTAGCCTCGACATTGGCCCTCATATTTAAGGCCGAGCTTGGTGAGCCCTTCCACCAACTTATAGTCTTCCTCAGGTGAGAGGCTTTCTCCTTTTGTACCGCTGGTAATCCCACAGAGCAGAAGCCCTCCAAAGCAGAGCAGAGCAGGATTCAGGTCCTTTTACTCATTTCAAAGGGCTGTGAACTCACCCCAGGTCTTAGGTGATGGAATCAAAGTGGCAGCTTGGATCCCCGGGGGTGGGGGTGGGGAGGGGGTGAGGTGGAGGATGGAGGGGGTCGGGGGACGGAGATGGGGGGGGGTGGAGTTTCAAGGCCATGGCTGGTGAGAGGAACATTTGAAAGAGAAATCCCCAAAAATGACTACTTTCATTTTTAACAATTCGGTGGTTTTTACCTATTTTAGAAGAGAGTGAAAATTAAAGGTCTAGTAGTGATTATAAATATGGACACAAAGAAATGCCAGAATGGACATGGCAGGGTGGTTGGCCTAACAACACAGTTTTCCTTGGGAAAAGAGAATAAAGAAAACTAAAATAAAAATAAAATGTACTAATAAAAACAGTAGACGTGTGTGTCAGTTTTTTTTTTTTCCTTTTTCAAAGAAGACTTGGACCCGGAAACCACTGAGGGCCTCTCTCTGCCAAATCTCATCCCGCCAAATTCCCAATGTTAACTTTAAAGGATTATTCCTAAATCCCATGAAATGAACTTTCCATCTCGGTTCCTGCTCCTAGGTTTCAGCCATGCTGACTGTCCAGCCTTTTCTCCATCAATTACCAAGTAATGAGCCCATGAGCGGAGGCCAAAGCATATGCCACTAAAGTGTGTGTGTGTGTGTGTGTGTGTGTGTGTGTGTGTGTGTGTGTGTGTGTGTGTGTGTGTGTGTGTATGTGAGTGTGTGTGTAAGGGGGGGGGGGGCAATCTCACCTCATTGTGTGAGTTAGAACAAAAATGTCGGGCCTCCCTAACCAACCTCGAGCCGCTTATCAATAGCGTCTATTAAGGAAGCAGGCAGGAGTCTGGGAATTATGATGTGGTGTTATAATGAAAATCTGGCCCACGCTGAGAGCCTCTATGTAGATTTTCCATATTTCAGCTTCTTGGGAAAACAGTTTGCTACTCGCCGGCTCTTGCCAGGAGTTAATTGAAAACATTTCAGAGGGGAAAGTCAAGCTAGGGGACCAAGAAACTCGTTATCCGAGAGAATAATAAAGAAGTCATGCGTCTATTAAAGTCGGGTCACACTTTTTCAATCAACAGCGGAGTTACTGGGTTTTGACATGTTTTGCTGTATACGTTTGTGTTTCAGTTCAACGCTGCAAAAAAAAAAAACTATGGCGGACGTTCTGTGTGCGCTGGATGGTGTTGGTTTCCTTTGTTTAGGTAAGCCTCTGGTCTAAGTAATCTCCGTAATTGGCCTGTCATCAGGCCCGAAGTTTACTGCACATTTTCATCCCTGAAACACTTCAGAGGCGGATATTAAGGGTCCAGAGATGAGCAGGCCGTTTGCTAAGTGCCAGATCCGTTTTTTGAGACTGCAGATCTTTTGGGTTGGGGCCTCCGATCCAGCCGTGCTCATTGTGCAACTCGTGTTGGGCAAAAAGGGAGCTGCTAAGGCGGACCATATGTTCATTTTGTGGAGCTCGAGAGGGGGATAGAATCTGATGCCGAACCAGAGGAGCTCAGGCAGAATTGATGGCAGAGATACCTTTCACATTCAAAGACCTAGAACACAAACAGCCTCGGCCGTTTTGTAAACCATGCTCACTCTAGTGTGCAATAATGAAGTGACCCCCTGCTACAGCAGAAAAGGAAAAGGGGGAGTGTGGCTGTTTTTTCTCCTTTCCTTTATTATTTCTCCTCCTTTCTTTCTTTCCTTCTGTTTCTCTTCATGTGAGAATGGCTGTTATGGCTGTGCCCTGTCCCCTATAGTATCTTTGTTAACTAATCAATCTTTGTAGGCAATAACTTCAGGACATGCCACAAGTTGCTCCTATGTTGTTTATCATGTCTATTTAGGTCATCAGAGTAGATGTATCAGTTATTAAAAAAAATAGGTTTGTAGCTATATTAAATCCTAAACCATCCTTCTTGTATTGGTCCCCTTTATTTTTGCATTAAAAAAATCACGTTTTTTCTTTTTTATTTATTTATGTGGGAATTCAGATTTTGGTGTCATTTTCTTTTTTTCGCTTTATTCTCCATTCAGTCGCCCTTCCCATAAAATTTCACACAACACACTTTTTTGAATCAGAGTGAATAAAAGGGGAGAAAGAGGGCGAGAAAGAGAGCGAAAGAGAGAGAGAGAGAGAAAGAGAAAGGAAGCGAGAGAAAGAAAGGTTTTCCCTCCTATGGGAGTATGCGCAGAGAGCCCAGGGCAGACAAGGGCCCTCACGGAGGGGTGTGTAGAGCCAGGGGCCAGCAGATCGTTCCCACATGCTTCCCTGCGGCTTCGCACTGAAGAGGTGTCAGGCAGCCCAAAAGAATGAAGTGGCTGTGCATTGTGCGGCTGAACCATTATGTGCTTAACATTACCATGACAAAAGTGCCACTCGACTTCTCCTCGAATCATTCAGCTGGAGGGCCCTTGTCTTCGGCTCTAATAAAACATTTTGCACCAATCACCCGATTTGAAGTCCCCAACCGATTACAAGTAGGGAGAGTGCGAGTGCGAAGCATGGGTTTCGCAAGCGAAGAGGGAAAAAAGGGGACAACTCGGAGCGAAACAATGCTGTGTAGTAGATAGATAGTGCGCCACATGAGGAGGCCAAGGCAGTGAAAGAGGGAGCGAATCAAAGGGGCTTTTTGGCCCACGGCCCTCATCATGGATCTTGTCAGAGAGAGAGAATTGTTTTTCCACCAATCATCTGCGCAACACATTATGAGAACATCTCGTGCTAACCTTAGTGAACTGTGGCATGTGCTCCACTGTTATCGTCAGAACAGAGCATGAAGTCATTAGACATACATACGGTAAGTTAGGAGTGACATGAATCCCTGACAATTTAAGTTATTAGCAGAAGTTATAGACTTTCTTGCCGTGTAGCGCTTGTTTACAGGGTTAAGTGTGGACAAACAAGGGTAAACCTTGGAGAGCTAAAGCTGTGGACATGGCCTTGTCCTTTGCTCAGGCTGTGTGTGTGTGTGTGTGTGTGTGTGTGTGTGTGTGCACAGCTCTTCTCCTTCTTTCCACTTGTAGTGTGAGTAGTGTGAGCTCAAACAGGCATGGAGCTCTGTGGCCAGCGTTGTCTCTGCCATGTTTAAATAACAATGAACCCTACTCTCCTCAAACTGTTGACTTTTTCAGGGGAGACCCCTGCCTCGTGGGAAGGGGGAGGGGGGAGTTGATTTATCCCAGACAGATGCGTTTGACAACAGCTAGTTAAATCAAGGCCCACTTTATGGTGGTAGTTAATTATTAGTTCAGCTGCCCAACTAGGAGCCAATCGTCCCAGCAATATATTCCCCATAACTCACAGACACTGGAAAAATCCTGTCAGGTTAAGTCACAAAGACGAGAGAGAGGAGCAGGCGTTTTTTAAAGACCGACTCTTCAGTGACAGTACAGCGCCTGCCCTGAACGAACGTGACCGGCTATGCAGAACTTATCAACAAGTGTGTTTTACTGGACATTTGAAAGCAGGTAAAGTAAGTGTCCTGACGCGACACAATAATCAATCTTCGCTCCCCGCGTGCTACTGTGTGCCTAGCGGAATAGCAGCGATGCATTAGCGGCTATTTGTGATGATGGTGCTAAGGCCTTTAAGTAAACACAGTGATTGAAAAATAAACAAACTTCTGTCTGTCTTGGCCCAGTCGGCATGTGAAAACCCAGGGGAAAAGCCCACTCTTTTGTGTCTAATGTTCTAAAAATATCCAAATGTCAAAGTTTATTCCTTCGGCAAACACGTCTATTTACAGAGTCAAGTGTATCAGTACTTAAAGCCTCTTACAAGACCCGTTATTTATCTAGTCTCTTTGCAACTGAGGCGAGTGTCTTTTTGAAGCAAGATTAGCAAGATAGCTGACACACACCCTATCCCTACATAGGATTTTCTTTACAAAATAATCATAATAAAAAAAAGCCCACAGAGATGGATGGATTTCTTTAAGTTCTCTTTTATGCCTTCTATAAAAGTACACCATCGAGGCAGTCATACAGTGGATTTAGACATTTCTACACAGTGAATAATTCATCTTTTGATAACATAATTAAAAGTTTCTCTGAAAACGTATATAATACACTGTACAATATTTTTTAAAGGAAAATAATACATCAAATACCTACTTTCCCTTTAAAACTGGAATACTTTTTAAAAAAAAAATCTGTAACTGTTTGGTACACTAAGTGTGCAGTGATTTATTTTTACAACATATATTTGTAGATGATATATTGTACCTTAAATGGATTTTTGAGTCTATCCACAATTCATTCCAGCATTTAATAGACTAAAGAGATGTCACTTGGCCACTTAAAACATAAAAGGCAACTTTATATCAAAATACATTTTCTTTTAAAACACTAGTCCAATATTGGCAGTGCACAGCTTTATGATTAAAACTTGCATTGATAAATCTCTGTATGAAAATAAAATAATTTATGCACACATTTATCCAAGGCAACATTTGTGTTCAGTGTGACAAATGCGAGCTACAGGCTTTCTCTTAGAACACAAACACTAAGATGACGCAAACCTCTAATATACTTTAAGGCAGTAGTGTTAGAACAAGCTTAAGTATTTGGTAGCCACGTCGGTATTGCCATTTCAGACCTTTTGAGTACAAATAAATACTGTGACATACTGACAACTTGAAGGTGTGCTTCCCCTCGGCAAAAACATTTACACTTGCATAGACAATCACAGCGTATTGGAAGTTAACCCACTGCATTTGAGCAACCAATCTTGCAAAGCTTACTTCTCAGTCTACTCTTTGGAGTCGAATTCATTCGACAGTTGTACATTTGAAGGCAAAACAGAGCGACAGAAGACACGTTTCTACCCGTCCCGCCGCCCGGACAACAGTCTAAGCGAGTAATTCACTTCAGCATCAGAGAATTTGTAGAAGAACCAAGATGGATGCCACCAGAGTCAAAATACTCTGAGCACTCAGTGAGCAACCAGTGTCTACACTGCCTGGCGTGGTGGAAAAGGAATAATCGGGTGCATCTTCATCGTCGGGTCCACTACCATCCTCTTCAAATGGCGGTCTCTCAAAGCAAAGTTTTTTCATATTTTGTTTCATGAACTCACATATAGTCCTTTCGATCCCATCGCAAACGCAGGTTTCCAGGCTTTGAGCCTTGGGTATCTCTCGCATGTAAGAAATCACATCTCGACAAGCGTTCGTACAGGTTTCCCCACTGAAAAGTTTACCACAGTGTCTTAAATAACTATTCATGGCATTTCGGCACTCGGAGTCTTTCTGACATTGGATCCGTGCCGCTGTGCATCCCATGCTGCTGGTTCTAGGAATGCAGGGCTCGATAGCGCGTTTGGTGTTCCTGCATGTTTCATCCCTGTCACAGCTACAGTCCTCCAAAGCTGGGCCGTTTACGGTAAGATTGAGTTGCACTAAGGAAGAGATGCAGTGACTTGGACACTTCTTCCTCTGTCCGTTGAACATGGGTTTACAGGCGTGCGTATACTGCTCATACGCATAGGAACACTCGCTTTCGCGGTGACAGTTCATAATAGCTTGCCAGCATATTAATCTCCCACCACGAGTAGGAGAAGCTATACATAAATAGCTCAAACAGATAACTATGCAGCCAAAGTGCCATAAATGTTTGTGGGCGCTCTGTGCCAAACCGGCAAAAGTTGTCATTGCGACGGCTGCAGAGTTGCGCTAAATGTCGAGCCCGTGTGACACATGCGTGGGTTATAGGTCTGTTACATCCATGTCAATCACAAAAAAATCCCAATTCATAAGTTTGCTGTAGTCCATGGACTTGTCGATGTGGTTTCCTACTGATACACTCGGAAACTTGTCCTCCGCCGTTGCACTTCTAGAAGATTTCGTTGCGTCCGGTAGGGTAATGGTCCACGACAAGTCAAACACGAAAAATAAGTGCTAACAGCGAAAATACATCAATCTTTACTTCACCAAACCACGGCAATGTGGCCTTCGTTAGAAAGGCGTCTCATGGTCTTCAGTAGTCCTGGCTCGGCACTCAGCGCTTCTAGCCAAACAGCCCAAATGCGGTCCTCTGTCTTCCAGAAGTACGGGACCGTGCACTCTCCAATGGAAGTAACGCTTACTAGTAAAACCCAATGCTCTGTCTTTGGTTTTAAGGTACCAACCTTTCGAGTAAACGACGTTTGCGAATATGCGCTAATTATCCGTCATTAAGTATGGATGGGAACGCAAACAAACAATGTGAAAAATAGTGACGCTCTGGTTCGCATACTGGCCTCCCTTTCATTCTCTCATTTGTCTTTATCCACTCTACCCTCTTGCTGAAATTTTACGGTTTCCTATTGGTTCCACCATGTGTTGTTGTAAATCTCTACGTCGGCTATTGGGCGGGAACAGGGAGATGGGGCGGACCCAGGCAAGGCTTCTGCAAAGTGAGGGGGGAGAGCGTAAAACTTCGAGGGAGAAATATTTGGGGCTGTGGTGCCTTGCGGATGCTGTTAAGACTTCGGTATTAAGGCTAAGTTTCAAGCCTGCTCATCACACAGTGTCACCTAGGCTACTTCATTTATGACTTTGATGTGTGTCGCTAGGACACAGTTATTGAACAATTAAATGAAAGAAACTGGTACTGTGCTCTTGGCATGTGCAAATGTCTCCAGCTATCAATCAGGTACTTCTGCATGCTTTCCTCGTATTTTTACATGGACTACTTCAAAGTAGCTGATACCAGACTGATAACATTCTAAGGTGTGCCTCAGGAAAGTCTACAATAAACTTATTTACAGATAATATAAACATTATTGCACCAACATGAGGTTTTTACAACAGGGCTGAAAATCACAACATGACACATTTAAACTTTTACATTATCTTCAAACAACCCCACATATGTGTTTCTATTCATTACAGAAAAAACAAACAGTCTCGAAGTACATCAGTATATATACATCTCAGTGTGTTATAATAATATATATATTAGATATAATATATATATTATAATGGTCAAATACACTGGTGAAGTCGGTACCTAGGTGGATCATGATAGGGTTAAACAAAAGGAAAGTCAGTCAGAAATTTTAAAGAAATGATGACTGTCCTCAATTTTGCATAAAAAGTCCCGTCGCTGCTGTGATATGGCTTGTCATAATTGTTCCATACTTTTACTTGCTAACGTGTCGCATTCAACCACTGGAAAAGACATCTACAGTCCAGTGCCATTTGCTTGATCCATTTGTGAGGCAATGGGGGATTTAACTTTTGAACATGATCCCACTGGCAAAATTCCCCTTTATTTCAGTGCAATTGAAAGCAACAGTCTGAGCCCCCATCAAAGCAGGCCATCACAGAGTGTCAATATAAATTTTGCTGGTGCTCGTCAGAAAAAAAAAAAGTGCAAAATGTAGCCTGCACACAAGAAGGGGAGAAAACTGATATTGTGCAAGTTTGCGCTGAACATAAAAAGAGTGTTTGCTGCAGACACTTATGATAGGGGTTCAGGTGGCACAAAAGGAGGGGTGGGGGGGCTGGGGGGGGGGGGGGTAGTGGGGGCTCTGGTTCAAACAGCATGCTGATCTCAGGAATGTACCTTTAGGCCAAAGCGGGGAAGCTCTCGTGAAAACAATGTACTCAGTGTCAGTCACGGATGGCCAGAGCTGTCATTGTTGGGGCTTCCTCCAGAACCCAACAGTCCAGAATGATGAATGCACGGAACCCAATACTCCAACAGTCACTCAACTGCCAAGTACCGAAGTCAACAATTTTAGATTGTGGAAAACATTTAGATTTTTTAGTGTTTAGTTCTTTTCTTTTTTTTGGTAACATACCATATGCAAGAGGAGTGCAATTCAGTGGGGTTAACTCTGAGAAAGTCAGTTTTTACACTGTGCTAGTGTTTATTTTGTCCCAATCTCTGTAGTGTTAATTTAACACCCCTCCCTTACACATTTGACGCCTTTACAGTTAAATCAACTTTTTTTGCAGTGTAATTTCAACTCTCAATCTTACACTTACACTCTTAGATTAACACTTTTGCAGAACCCTGGGACATTAACTCTGACTCTCTAATTTTGCTGTGTAATTCTGAATATACTTATGAGAACAAGAGTTCAGTATATTCTCAGACTTTCAAGAAATGGGTTGAAGTTCAGAGACGCACTTACACAAGAAAACTATTTTCTTTGGCAGCTTAGCAGTGTACATACCAGATGTGTCTAATAGGAGAGCTGTATGGCATTAGTTTGATGGGCCTGTTAAACGTGTGTTCATGCTGCAGTAATGTAATTAAAGGACAAACACGATGAAGTCACTTACATTAAAAATCTCCCCTGCTGATAGTAAAAAAAAAATAAGACGTTTTATCTAAAATCCTGTAGTTTTGAGTGTTTTTTAATATCGAGTTTTGCTTCAGTAAGCCAGCAGTTTGATGTGTGCTGGAGTGGGGCCTATTTTGTTTTTGGACAATTCTGAGGAATGGAACCACTTACATGTAAATTATTGGAAGTACAAAAGGGATGCTTTTTCACCACATGATTAAAGAAAGGCCTTTTCCCACTTAAACTAGTTTCTGTTAGACTATAAGGAAAGAATGGCACATTGGCCTGCATCCATTAGTTGCAGATATTGCTGTTAAGTATTGTGGCTCTACCGAGATGGAAGGCGACAATGTATGAGAACTAAACTATTATACTATATTAGAGACATAGTTCAGTTGTTGTATATTTGTAATTATAATAACATTAATTAGGTATTAACGGATGTTTTTATTGTCGAAATATACAGTAGATATAACAGATGTCAAAGCATATTCTGTACCCTGTGGGTTATGTTTGTTTAGCATTTGTTATACAAACACACACACACAGACACACACAGACACACATACACACACACACACACACACACACACACACACACACACACACACTTTGTGTATGTTTGTGAAAGAAAATATTTAAATACAGGATATGAGTATACAGGAACTGTCCATTTATATGTATATGGCACTTCCCCTCTGGGTCCCTCAAGGAAACAGATAATGAAGTGAGATGATAAGTTAATTAGAAACTTGCCATCATTTGGAGGTCCTGTTTTTCCAGAGCATTTCCTGACATTCATACATCTCTCTCTCTCTCTCTCTCTCTCTCTCTCTCTCTCTCTCTCTAACTGCTCTTTCCTCTCCTGAAGATGTGTTTATTTAATTCTCACTTATGTGTTTCTAAAAGCCACCAATCATGGTGTAATTGATGGTGGGGTGTGTGTGTGTGGAGGGTGGGGTGGGGGGTGGGTGAAGAGAGCGAAGGGCAGCTTCCCTTTTTTGATGTCATTGTCCTGTGAGGAGGGACTGTGATGTTTGAAGTCACTGATCCATTGAGAAGGTCCTGTGCCCCGGGGCTACAGAGATCAGAGCTGACCTGCTCAGAGCATTCCCACAGCTATTACATTTACTAACAAACCCACAGAGAGAGACTCCTCTCGCCATTGTTCTGCTTATCTTCTATCCCAACAGCTCTGCCAGTGAGGATACAAGTCCATTAGTCTAAACTCAGCTCCATTGAGGCACCACTTGAGGACATATGTGCTGTTTTATTGATATCACTGCTAGCGTTTTAATGCTACACCAAACCTAAGGTGTGTTTTATGTTTGTCTACTGTTCTTCTATGTTTGTAAACTGTTTGTAAACTACCTCTTTTGCATTCTGGGAGGATTCCTAATCTGTGTTTAGCTATTTTTAGTTGTGGGGTCATGCAAAGACACTTTTGCCTAATGTCTCAACTGACGGGCATGACGAGAGACGTCACTGCACACTTTGACCACGGGGGCAAAAAAAAAAAGAGCAAAGAACAAAAGAAACATTCTTTGAGCTTTTCCCAGAGCAAGTCATTAATGCGCTCTCCACACTCCTTCATCCCCAAGGTTCATGCTATGGAAATAATAGGCCTGTCCTTCCTCGTGGAGAGAGAGACAGCTGCAGTTGGTCTCAGTGCGGATCAGTCCTTCACAGCTGTTGGTTCTGGTATGGGTGTCTAATCAAGCTGTTAATGTCAGACTACGCAGCCATGATTGATACGCCCATTCGGCTCCTCGCTGATACTTCCTGTTCTGGAGACTTATAGACTACATTACATTACATTACACTACATCATGCTTAACAGACACTTTTATTCAAAGCAACTTACATTACATTACATTACACTTAGCAGACATTTTTATTCAAAGCAACATATAATACTGGACACAAATCAAGCTACAGCTATGCCAGAATGTCCTTATAGGAGGAGACGCAGCACTGGAAAAATCATCCATAGAAATGCATGGGGAAACTTCGTAATGGCAACATGGCGAGTGTCTGCAAATGTCCCATTTGTTCCACTGCCAAAAGCCAATTACCTGTCGAACTATACAAATGGTGTTCCAGTCATCTTGCAGTGTCGTGCTCCACTGTACCGCACTTGTCATGTAGTAACGCACTGCACATGTACACATCAAAATAATCCATGGCAAAAAGAGATTTTAAAGCTTATTTTGATGCAAACCAGCAAGCATTTCCAGTCATTTCAATCAAGTTGTTTTGTTCTGATTTCAAGCGTGTATTTTTATGTCCCTCAGTCATCGAAGAGTGCATATTCTGGTGTCTCACCATCCATTTAGGTAGGGCCTATTCTTACAACCCCGAAATAGATGCCCAAAGGCACGCCAAGATAACTGCCGAGTGCGGGGCGGCCATCTTGGCACGCCTTCGGAAGGACTTTGGTTATGCAGAGGCTAACGCAGAGGCGAAAGCGTGTCTCTGAAAAATGCTTAGTCGTGTCTTGGGTCTGTATTATGTTATTTTATTCAGCTTAGCGCGAACCCTGTAAAGTTACTCTTCAGAGTGTTCCCTGGCCGACAGGAGGGCATGTGCTTAGTCTGCATCCTGTTGAGCAGTTGCAGCCATGAATCAAGCGGAGGGTGGACTCAATCAAACTGTTTTGTTTTGCAGCGGTGGAGTGCGGTGAGTGGAGAGTGGGGACAGGGGAGGCTTGGTTGCGGCATCTTTGCCCCAGTTATGGGAGCCAGTGGGCAGGGAAGCCGGAGAGGACGACCTGCTGAGCGCACCGGAGGCTCCAGGGCCTGTCAAAGCCACCAGCTGTTACAACACATGAGAGCACGCCTCACCATCCTACAGAGCGGCCTATTTATACAAGCCCACTGTCCTGTCACAGCACCACCAATGAGCAAATACCGTACGCCCACATGGCCAATAAAGACCTTTCCCTGCTGCAGACATGTGACCTTAATCCACCAAACATGGTGCAGAGCAAGAAAGAATTTAACAACAAAAGACACAACAAAGCAGAACTGTAAAATCAGTTTTACCACAAGAGCGCTTCGCATACCAGATCTGTTGTGAATCAAGCGTTTGGTGGGTTATGCCTCTGCCAATTAAGTGACATTTTGCCATCAAACATCAGTCGGCAGCTTAAGTTTTTTTTTGTGTTGCTGATTAGGATCTGAGAGAGAACCCGCAAATATGAGGCAATAAATACAAACACTGACCGTGCAACAGGCGTATGAGTAGGAAACTGATTACCAGTCAGAACATTTTTAGTTTCTCCAACTTCTTTACTGGGCTTATAAATGTTTGGACAAAAAGTTGTGACCTGTTGTTGCATATAGAGGCCGGGTGCTTCTAAACAGCCCTTTTACCGCCACACGGAAATAATTTCCCGGCATGATCTTAAACAGAGCTCGTGCATTCTTTAATCGCACCCCTCTCAGCACACAGGCATCTCATTATGTTTATCTCTGGCATCCTGAGGTACTTTGATAAGGGTAGATATGTCAGATGTCTGGCTATCTCTACAGCAGCATGGAAAAATCACGGCGGAGTTATTCCGGCCCTGTAAGTAGTGTGGCTGGGAAAAAACAAAAAAGCTCCTCCTATGCAGAGACCTGTCAGTTGTTCGGGGACCCGTCACCAATTAGAGGGGGTTTGGAGCTAAAGAAAGCTCGCAGGCAGTCAGGTTGCTGATAAGTCAGCCCATTCCAGCGCCCATTCCTTGGCCCTCTCGCCGAGGCAGGGAGGCAGTGTGTGTGTGTGTGTGTGTGTGTGCGTGTGTGTGTGTGTCAGCAGGCGGGCGGCTAGGCTGCGCGTTGCGTTGCAGAGACGTCAGCATGCGAGGGGAACGCAACGTGAAACCCTGGAGTGTTCCACGCAGTTGGCGCGTTTGCGTTCCTGAAGCCACGGCGTCCCGAGGCCACTTTACGCGAGTGTAAACTGTGTATTTAAAAAGCCGTCATTGTGGGACTGACACTGGCCGGAGCTGTAGGTTGTTAGAATAACTGAATGACACAATGGTTTCTTCTCTAAATAAACAGATGTGGGTAGGTTGTTAAAACTTTTTTTCCCTCCCGCCGTCTCTCTCTCTCTCACTCTCTCTCTCTCCCTCTCTCTCTCTCTCTCTCTCCTTCCTGCGATCCCATCTGTGAGTGCTTTTACTCTTTTTTTCCTTCCCCTCTTCCTCCCGGTCTTGCTCTCCTCTGCAGAAGCGAGGGCCTGTTTTTTGGCGGAGCGGTGCAGAGTGGAGCAGTGCAGAGCAGAGCGGAGCAGCTGGCGAGCACAGACTGGCCTCTATTCCTGCCCTCACTCAGGCCAGATGATATCTGCCATCTACTCAGGCCCCTTAATTGCATGTCATTCCGGACTTCTGGAAGGAGAGAGCAGCAACCAACTCTATCCAGTCCCCCTACCCAATCCCCCCCCCAACCCTACCCTAATTCCCCACCCACCCATAACCCCCCCCACACACACCACCACAAGTCCTCCCACGGTCAGCACTCAACAGCGGCAGCACATGCAGAGGAAATGGGGCTCTCCCTCCACATCAACCCCCCACCCCCCAATCTACCCCCTCCCTCCCAATCACCCCCCCGCCTCCCTCCCTCCCTCCCAGGCATCACATCCTCAGCACCAGATTAGGCTGGCGTTTACTTCCCATTATGGCTGGAGCTTTTTATAAAGTACCCTACAAATTACTCAGGGGGAGGGGGTGGCTGGGGCTGGGGCTGGGAGTGGGAATGAGGTGAAGTCCATCCCCTGCCTGCCTGCTGTAGTCTGGGAAGAAGATGAAGTTGGTTGTGGGATGGTAGATTATATCTGAGGTTTCAACGGCCCAACAGTTTTGATTCAAAAGTCCAAAGAGGGGTTTGTGCATCCTTTATGCGTGTGTGTGTGTGTGTGTGTGTGTGTGTGTGTGTGTGTGTGTGTGTGTGTGTGTGTGTGTGTGGTGTTTACGCCTGTGTGGTGTTTACGCCTGTGTTGCATCATTCGCCCACTCGGGGAAAAGTAAGACGTTCATTGTCAGAATGATAATGGGGAAACAGGACAGACAGTTTAAGAACAATATGAACAATGTGTGTGCATGGACAAGAGAGGAGTTGTGAACCTGCAGGAAGCCAAATCCTGTCCCATAGATACAGTCCATGTGAAAATAATAAAGTAAGCAAAGTACGTAAAGTAGTAAAGTAATAAAGTAATAAAACAAACAATGTCTCTTATCAGGTCACTGCATAGACTACCAATCACCAATTTCATTGCATGTCCTAATCTAACCAGGATGTCTATGCATGTGACAATAAACCACCCTTGTATCCTTGTATCCATAGATAAACCGTATTCAGATATACCTGTAGTAATCAGTAATCAATACATCAGCACCTCTCTGTACTGACTAAAGTCAAAAGTGCATATCCCTAAAGTCAAAATGCTATTCTGAGCTCACCAGAATCGGTTTGTGTTGAGGACTGTCTCTGTGCTGTCTCTGTGCTGTCTCTCTCTCCTCCCCCTTGGGTTTGTGCTCTCGCCCTGGCATAGGCTCCGGCAGTAATAAGCAAAAGAACAACAACTCTTCTTTCAGCAGCATAGAATTACCATGCAGACCAATCACTCCATGGCTCCTGTCATTAGACTCAGAAAATAAGTCATAATGGGCCATTGTTAGCTTTTCCCCAGGAGCGCTTCACATCGTCCCTCCCAACACACTTTGGTTTGAGCATTGTCTCATGTTCCCTGCGGTTCTCATTCTCAGGCCAGTGGTTGTGGTCTGGTCTGGAGTGGACTGGACGGAGAATAACCCCAGCACTGTTACAAGTTTACAAAGATGCATTTGTAAAAAAAAAAAATAATAATAAAATAAATAAATAAAAATCTCTCTCTGTCTTTTCTCTGTCTGTCTTTGTCTATCTGTCTGCCTGTCTGTTTCTCTCTTTCTCCCTCTTTCTCCTTTTATTTATTATATATATAATACTGAATACTGTAGGATGAAACTGTCCAATAGCACAGGATGCACTCAGAAAGCATTGTGTCATCAAAAAAGTCCTGTCTTTATTTTTGAACCATGCAGGGCAATAGAAGGACAGTAAATAAAATGCAGAACACAGGGTGGCCAACCTTTCACACTTTTAATGTGAGATGCATAAGCTGCCTTTATATAAAATTCTCCCGGTATTAGATGGAGGGGTTGTATGAATATAATAATAGTAATAATAGTTTTATGCCCTTTTCTATGCTAGCATGAACAAAAGATCTCCACCAACACCAATGCACCAACTGCACACAAAAACATATATGTAAGTAAAACTTAAGTTTACCTACTGAATCTTACTGATGCTGATGCCAAGCACTCCCTGGCCTTTGGCAGCTGTGTAGATATATTTGCTGCTGAGAAAGCAAGAGCATGGCTGGCCTGAAGAAGAGGCTTCTCGGTTACAGGAGGATTGCACCACCAGGTAACACTGAGCTATCAACACGGCAAGAATGCATATTCCCCCCCTCTGTCCTTGGCACCGGGCTGGAACACGGATCTGGAAAATTACTCAAGCAGGGCCCTTGACTTCCTCAACTCTGGAGTATTTACTGATTTCATATTTCATCTGAGGATCTTGATGAATTTCGAAGGCACTTTTAAGCTTAAGCTGCTATGTTATAAGAATGTAAGATGCTCTGTAAATAAAGGCTTTCTGATTGGTCGGTCTTCATTACGGACATCTATAACATTATAACTACTGTATGTAGCTATGTCTTTTGGGGGGCTGTCAAGTGAACCTGGTGAATTTGAAATCAAACTTGGCTGCAAATTGGTTTAGAGCTTTATTCATGGTCTGGATTCATCAGGTGACATGACCCTTCAGGACTTGACTAGCGGCAAATCCAAATGTTTACTCGTTTACCGTAAAGTGCACTTTGAACGGGAAAAAAACATAGCTGTAACTCACACTCAGAGTTTAAACTGGGCCACAGCCCTCCAGAGCTCAGCTCCACCTCCTCACCTCCTCACCAACCCAGCAACACAGCCAGCTGCAGCTGAGCTCCCTCTGCTACAGTATTTATAGTAATACAATACAGTGAGATATTGACCACTGTGTGTATCACAGAAGGGCTCTGCCTCCTTACAAAAGCCAGTTTAACCCTTTGATGAGTACGTTCTTTTCAACAATGCTGTGCCCCCTGGAGTGAAGTATTTTCTGCGTCCCCTCTAGAATTCCACACTAACGTTCTACAGTGCTGAGATTCTTATTATAGAAATGCTGCAGGAGTCTCTGTTACGTCATAGTGAGAACTCGGCGCTCAGTGAAAATTCTAATCACAAATATGTGATCGTACTCCCAGGGGACCAGCCGCGGCTCATCACAAATATGTGATGGTACTCGTCAAAGGGTTAACCACTGCTCACACCCTATGTGGTGAGCTACAGTATGTCACAAAAGTGAGTACACCGCTAACATTTTTGTACTTTTTTTATTATATCTTTCCATGGCAGAAGTCTAAAGATATAACACTTGTACAATGTAAAGTAGGCAGTGTACAGCTTACACCTACTTTACATTGTATCAAAGTGTCATATCTTCAGACTTCTCACATGGAAAGATATAATTTAAAAAATTACAAAAATGTGAGGGGTGTACTCACTTTTGTGACATACTGTATATAGTGCACGAGTGGACATTTCTGACATGGCCCAAGTCTTTCGTGCCGCACAGCCCTGTCTCTCCTCCATGTCCCTGTTGACCCGTGGACACACTTGTGTTTAACTGGCCTTGAGTTCCTTGCGAAAATGACGCTTGGCTTCCTACCAAAGACAGTGAGCCAGCCAGCAAAGCAGCTAATTATTCCGACTTGGGCCTGCTTATACTTCAGAACAAAAGCGTGTTTGTTACTGTACTGTAAGACACTGCTGGTCAGTCTGGCCGGTAACAAAGCCTCTATGAAGATCGCCGGCTGTCAGGTTAAAGAAACACCTGACCCAAGAAAGGTCCACACTGTGGGTTATTCAAGCAGTGCAATGCCTTTATGCTAGCAAGTCTTGTTGCCCCTCCTGGTTGAACTCCTCTCGTCTTGGTATTGCAACAACGCCACGTTGGCATAAACACTGAATTCATCCATGATTCAAAGGAATGTGGTATTTTTTCTTGTGTTTTGAAAGTTCAATGAGGTCCATAAAAATGTAAGAGATGTGTCTACTAAAGCAGCTCTACTGAGGGCTTTTATAGAGGTATTCTTCAACTATACTCCAACTATAGACTCCAACTTCAGAAAACAACTTCATTTTTACATTAGGCTCTGCTTGTAACTCCCTTTGTCTCTTTACAAAAAAAACATCTGGCCTTAAGAGGCAAACATTAAGAAACGGATTCTATGTAGAGGTATAAAATTGACAGAGGAAGACATAATAATGTGGGTAATTACTGCTTAGAACGAGTAGTAACATGGATATTAAAGGGAGTGCTTATTTGTGCATGTATGACTGTTTTGCTCTTTAAATGTCTGACAGAGAGAGAGAGAGAGAGAGAGAGAGTAGGCGTACGAATGCAGCAACCTGAATGCCAGTAAGTGGAAACCTTGGAACAGGGTCATCCTGTGAGTAGCTTCAATTTAATGAGAGGAAGAACTGACTGTCTCTACCGGTAAAAAACAGCACAC
>CM059271.1:27911168-27916168 GCA_030347295.1 Setipinna tenuifilis
CCACTGCCACCCTTTGGTGCCAGAAAGTCAGTGAGGAGGTAGACCACCTTCGGCTTCTGATACACACACCGCTCCAGTCATAAACATGACTCCCCAGACATGCAGACCACCTCGTATCCCTAACCCCAACCCGTACTTTAGCCGTGGGCATCAAACGCAAGGCAACAAATGTGGTTAACACACCCATGTGTGATTTGTATAAAGCTGCATGTGTGTGCTGTGATTTAGTCACTATGAATAGTCGATTGAGAGATTACAAACAGAACAGAAATATTTTATATCTCTGATTGTATTTTCTCTCTCTCTTTCTCTCTCTCTCTGTCTGTCTCTCTCCCTCTCTGTCTGTCTCTCTCTCACACACGTACACTGAACCACCAACACAACCCCCCACCAAACCACACACACACATACACACACACATACACACACACACACACACGCACAAGTCTAAGTGGAGTTACTTAAATCCTGTGAAATGTTCTGGAAGTTAATGTAGTGTTTCTAGACCATGAAACGAGCTCTCTTTTTTTCATTTTTTCTTTCTTTTCTTTTTCTCTTCTTTCTTTTTTTGAGTAGCGAGGAAGCGACCTGAAGCCTTGTGGTCTTGAAAGTGACCGTGGAAGTACTCTTCTGAGAGTTCAGGCTTGGTGTTTAGCTTTCCCATACTCTCTCTTCCTCTCTCTCTCTTTCTCTCCTTCCCTCTCTGTCCCTCTCTCTCTCTTTCTCTCCCTCTCTCTCCCTCTCTCTTCCTCTCCCTCTCCCTCTCTTTCTCCCTCTGTCTCCCTCTCTCTCTCTCTCTCTCTCTTTCTCTCTTTCTTTCTCACTCTCTCTCTTTCTCAATGTCTTAACCATCTCTTCCCCGCTAGAGCTGTAATGCAAACATGGTATTGTGGTGATGGCATACACATACACACACACACACACACACACACGCACACACACACACACACACACAAACACACGCACACACACACATACACACACACACACACACACACAAAAACACACACACACACAAGCAGACACACTCCCACACACACACACACACACACACACACACACACACACACAGGAACACACACACACACACACACACACACAGACTCCACCTCACCACACGCACACACACACAAAAAGACACACACACACTTACTCCCACACGCAAAAACACACACACACACACTCCCTCCACCTCGCCACACGCCGCCAGGCTCTCGTGGAATGTTTGCTTTGTGTTCCCCGGCGTGGCGCATTAATTGGGCCGGCGGCCTGATCCCGTCCGTCTGGAGAAGAGAAAAAAAAGAAAGAAAAGGGCCTGCCGGCCA
Source organism: Setipinna tenuifilis (assembly GCA_030347295.1). Lineage (NCBI taxonomy): Eukaryota > Metazoa > Chordata > Actinopteri > Clupeiformes > Engraulidae > Setipinna > Setipinna tenuifilis. The sequence continues at coordinate 27,912,494 of CM059271.1, forward strand.
CTGGCCTCGCTGGCTCTGGTCCATCTCATTTAGGCAGACAGTGTGAGCTCTCCCTCGCCGCGGCTGGCAACACCTCTGTCAACATCCCATCCCAGCACGTCCATCCAGTGTTGCAGTCCAGTCCATCCAGAAATGACCGGCCGCCTCAACTACAGCTACAGCAGCAACATATGGACACCAGAGCTTTTGAAGCCTGGCTGACATGCTTGAAAAAAATAAGAAAAAAAAGGGGGAAAAAAAGAAAAAGAAAAACTCAGAAGACTACTTCTACGGTCACTTTCCGGAGACCGCCGGACTACAGGTCACTGCTTTGCTGTTCAACAAGAAAAGCCTGTTTCATGATCTGGCAGCACACTACATTAACTTCCTAGAAAACATGACAGCGAAAGCCACATACGAGAGTAACGGAGCTGAACCACAGCAGTGCAGTGGGTGGGGGCAGGTGAGTGGGCCTGAGGGAGAGAGGAAGAGAAAGAGAGAAGGAGAGAGGGAGAGAAGGAGAGTGGGAGAGAGGGAGCGAGCCTGCAGGGAGAGAGGGAGAGAGGCCAAAGCCCTTGTGGCAGTGTGTGTCTTTCATGCGCAAAAAATGGAGTGCGGAGATGTTATTTACTCATCTCAGAGGTCCTGACAAGGCTAGGCCAGGTGTGTCCTCCTCTGTGGATGAGCGCTTTATGTGTGTGTTATGTGTGTGTGTGTGTGCGTATGTGTGTGTCTGTGTGGGTGTGCATCTGTGTGTGCGTGACTCTGTCTATGTGTGTGGGTGTGCATCTGTGTGTGCGTGACTCTGTCTATGTGTGTGTGTGTGTGTGTGTTTGTGCATGTGTGTGTTACATGTGTGCATGCATCTGTGTGTGTGTGTGTATGTGTGTGTGTGTGTATGTGTGTGTGTAGGTGTGCGTGCATCTGTGTGTGTATGTGTGTGTGCGTGCATTTGTTAGTGTGTGTGTGTGTATGTGTGTGTATTTTCTACCGTGTTGTCCGCTGGCATGTTGGAGGTGGTCCACATCCTTGGCCTGTGGACCTGCTGTACCCCGCAGGAATGCGCTGGGGATCCGCTGTGGCTTGTCGGGTTTGGGGGCATGGGGGGGGCATGGGGGGGTAAGGGGGGGTAAGGGGGGGTGGGGGAGATTTTTTTACAGCCCCCCTGTGAGCTCAGATTCACCGGCCTGTCCAAGGCTAACAAGGCCATCACACACCACACACCACACTGACAACACTAAACTACTCTTCGGAAGCAGACACATGTGCAGGCAATGTGCAAAGAGCAGGACAAAAAAAAAAAAACACACACACACACACATGTAACGAACACACTTTATGTTAGTATGTGTTTGGTTAAAACAATCAATCCAGTTAAGTTTAGTAATTTATGTGTCTTTGACTTATGTTGCTTATGATAAATCCCATTGAGTTCTCTTTAATTGTATGAGAACTTAAACTAACTATAAAATTAAATGAAAGAAATAGTGAACCAATAAACAGATTGCTCGAACAGTGAAACTCATAAACAGTATTAGTGGCCTCAGGGCCCTTCTCTTAGGGGGAAGAAGAAGCAACTGTGCTCTCCAGTCACCAAAAAAAAAAAAAAAACTAAGAGGACTTTTCCATCCTGAAGTGAGCTCTGACAGTGGGAAAAAATGAGTGGGCCCGACAACAATGTGAGATCCACATCCAGCAACGGCAGAGGCAGAGAAAGAGGCAGAGAAAGAGGCAGAGGCAGAGGCAGAGGGAGAGACAGAGAAAGAGGCAGAGACAGAGGCAGAGGCAGAGACAGATACAGATACAGAGACAGAGGCAGAGACAGAGGCAGAGACAGAGGGAGAGGCAGAGAAAGAGGCAGAGACAGAGACAGAGACAGAGACAGAGGCAGAGGCAGAGGCAGAGGCAGAGACAGAGACAGATACAGAGGCAGAGGCAGAGACAGAGGGAGAGGCAGAGAAAGAGGCAGAGACAGAGGCAGAGGCAGAGGCAGAGACAGACAGAGGCAGAGGCAGAGGCAGAGGCAAAGAAAGGGCTAAGCTCAGTGGGCAAACAGGGATGCCCCTTCACCCCCACTCTCCTCCCCACCACGACCCCGACCCCCCCACCCCCAACTCCGTCTGGAGTCTGACAGTCTGAGGGGTGCTCAGTCCGGGGCCAGCAGACAGACAGTGACAGTACTGTGGCGCTCTCCCCGGCCGCAAACGCCACAAAAAAACAGACGGCCCGGCCCAGCCCGGGACAGGACCGAGACTGCGGCCCCGTCTGGGATAATATTGGAACAATCTGGTCCCTTCTTCTGCTGCCCGCCACCCCGACATACCCCCGACATACCCCCTGTCACCCGCCCCCTCCGAGAATGGAGATAAATGTGAATACCAGGAGCAGCGCTTATCTGTCAACATTGGGCCGCAGAGTAGAGCAGAGTAGGGCAGAGCAGAGCAGGGTCCGCGCGCGTGACTGGATAATGTCCGATAGATAGAGACGTGCTGTTTTTGCTCACCCCCAACCCCCAACCCCCACACCACCCCCACGACCCCTCACCCACCCCTTTCACTACCTCACGTCCCACAAAGCCCTTGCCACCCTCAACCCACACACACACACACACACACACCCCTAGTCTCTCTGGCCTTGCCACTCTTGTCCTACTGGATAATGTCCAATAGAGACTTGCAGTTTTTTTCTTTCCCCAACCCCCATCCCTCTGACCCCTCACCCACCCTTCCACTACCTCACGTTCCACAAAGCCCTTGCCACCCTCAACCCACCCCACTCCCCCAAAGTCTCTCTGCCCTTGCCACCCTTGTCCTACTGGATAATGTCCGATAGAGACATGCTGTTTTTTTCTTAATGCTGCCCCCACTCCCACCCCCCGACCCCTCACCCACCCTTCCACTACCTCACGTCCCACAAAGCCCTTGCCACCCTCACCCCCTCCCCTGCCCCATGTCTCTCTGCCTTTGCCACCCTCGTCCTACCACTCCCCCTGCCACCCAACCCCCAAGTCTCTGTACCCTTCCACTGATCTTTTGAAGCCAGGAGCCAACCTTCATCTGTGGGACACTGGCCAACTTCTCTGGCCAACTGCCTACGGCCCCCCACCCCACCCCGGCCCAGCACAATCACCACCGCCACCAGCACCACCTCCACTTCTGGCAACCAGTAAAACGCCTATTTCTGTCCAAGACCTGGGCCTGCTCGGCCTGTGGATAAGTGTCCTTCAGCGGTTATCAACAAGAGGCCTGTGATCTGACATTATTGCTCCTCTCAGTACTGGTCACTGCACTGGCAGACTCCTGGACCTCTCTCTCTCCGCGCGATCGCAGAGATAGCCCTGGCTTATCATGAAAAGAGAACATGGAGGCAGAGCACTGAGGAGGGTGTGTGTGTGTGTGTGTGTGTGTGTGTGTGTGTGTGTGTTTGTTTGTGTGCGTGTGTATGTGTGTGTGTGTTTGTGTGTGTGTGTGTGTGTGTGTGCATGTTTGTGTGTCTGTGTCTGTGTGTGTGTTTGTGTGTGTATGTGTATGTGCGTGTGTGTGTTTCAACAGGGAAAACCTTCAGACAGAAGCAACAGATGCCCTTGAGAGATCCCACACATCTCACCTTCTACTGAGTGGCCCTTTTAAGTGTCCTTAAACAAGCAACAGTAATAGCCCTCGAATGAGCTTGTAATATGTAATTACATATTATGAC
>CM059271.1:27926168-27943668 GCA_030347295.1 Setipinna tenuifilis
GTAGCGTGCTGCAGGTTAGAATTTTTTTTTTTTTTTTCATTTTGGAAGGGTAGAGGAAGGGGAGGGGGTGGTGGTCTTAACAGAGAAGCCAAGGGGTCAGGAGAAGAAATCCAGGAATATGGGGCAAAATGGCAAGTGTTGTCTGAAGATATTAATGAGAGGGGTAATTACCATCCAGCATAGGAGAACATGATACCTGCACTGCTAGCCATGACAGCTGGTGGTGCATTGGTGTGTGTGTGTGTGTGTGTGTGTGTGTGTGTATGAGGGAAAGAGAGAGAGAGAGAAAGAGAGATGGTATGTGTGTTTGAAAGCCAAGATGATTGGGGAGTGGGGTGGGGGGGGGGGGGGGTTGAGGCAGATGCAGCTGCAACCTGCATGATAATAGGGGTCAAAAGGCAGATGTACCACTGCTTCTCCCGTCACACACGAAGGTACAAAATCATAAGCAATCCCTCCACACACACGCACACACACATTCACACACACACACACACACACACACACACACACACACACACACATATCGCACACACACACACACACATATCGCACACACACACACACACACACACACACACACAGACACACACACATGCCCATACACACACACACACACACACAAACACACACACACACACACACACACACACACACAACCTGTTCCTAGCACTCAGTAATAGAGTCAATATGTGCTAACCTACCAAGTTAAACAGTATTTAAAAGCTCTTCTTCAGTGTATTGTGGAACACATGAACGCAGCCTGTAGCCCTGTGCTGTGCAGCTAGGACATTTTATTCACCGCTCTCTCTCTTTGTCTGATGCGTAATAACAGGGTAATCTTTAAGAGGCAAGGCACATCTGTGCCTTTGTTTCCAGGGCTTCGTAAAACAGTTTAATGCAAGTTCTCCAGGCCCGCTGCGCTCGCTGCAGCCAGCTAAGGCACAAGACGGAGGGGGAATTTGTGAGGTGTTTTTCCAGGAAGTGTAACTCAAACCGTGGCTGGCTCAGGTCAGCTGGCTCATCTCCAGGCCGAGGCCTAGCATTAGCTCATTTATGCACTTATGTGCACATTGTTCCTCCAAACTACAGTTTCGTTGTGTGACTGACTGTGCACACCGCTCTGTGCTGGGCAGTAAAACAAAACCCCCTTAACCTCATACACACACACACACACACATACACACATATAGGGCCACAAATGAGCACGCAAATGCACACACACACACACACACACATATACACAGGGCCACAAACCTGCACGCAAATGCACACACACACACACACACACACACATCCTCCACCAAATGCCTTTGACCTTGCTCCTCACTGTGTTGTGGTTTGGGAGAAACAGGTGATAGTAATCCACACAATCCAAGATGTCTCTCCCTCGGTGAGACAGGATATGCAGCGGCTGATCTCTGGAGGGGGTGGGGGTGCGGGGTGTGGGGTGTGGGGGGGGATTGCTACGTCATGTGGGCGGAAAGAGCCCCAAGGCACTGGCCCATGTCGAGTTGGTTGTTTTTTACCCCAAACATTAATGAACGGAAAGCCGTGGAACACGATCCAAAAGCTGTTGCCAAAGCCAACTTCTCCATGGTGTGTCGACTCTAAACTAGCATTTGAATTTTTGTCCTCTGGGGTCCGAGAGGGTTGTCTTCATGCATGAATGATGAATTTGGCCGTCCAAGAGCTATGCATAAGTGAGGGAAATATTAGTGCGGAGCCAACCTCACAGGACACTAGGACAATGAAAACACTCTGCTTCTCTCTTTCCTTGATTCTGAAGATTTTGCAGTATCATATATATATACGCTAGCCATCGGATCCAGGAACATTATAGCATTTTAAAGTTTAATTAGCAGCAGGATACCTACCTAGCAAGTATGCAAAAACCATTAACGGCGCAGTTGGCGATAAAGGTTTTAAAGCATGCTAAATTACATTTTTGGTATTGATATTGGCAATGTTGTGATTTGAAGCTGGTCTTTTTTTCCTTGCAGGGTGTGACTCCACTCAAACCACTGATCTATGGGGTGCTGAGAGCCGTTTACAGAGAGTGCTGACATACCTGTCTTTCTGCAGGCGTCTAGTAGTGCCGATCCTGGAAAGCCAGCTAATCTTCATTTGACCAAATGTTGAAAGAAAAAAAATCAGGATGGCAACAAATATGGATGGCTGTTTAAAACAAACAAACAAGTAAATAAATAAATAAAGTCATAAACTCCTGAAGAGGTTGCAAGTAGTAAGTATTACATTTAAAGCAATAATGGATTTTGTAAGAAGAGTAAGCATGTATGCATAGCATGATTAGTATGCTTACACTAATAACACCACAGTTAATATTGTTAAATGAGCTAGCTAGCATGTTAACCAATGTCTTGTGTCATAGAAGAAGGTGTGGGGCTCTGAAACCTGCTCTTTCACAGTTTCATTGTTTCCAGTCCAGTCTGGGCCACAGAATGATGAAGCAGGCTCAGAGGCGGACATCTTGGGTTCAGAAAGTAAAAGTCCTGCCACATATTTGTTCCAGCCAATTCACAATTCACAGCTGATTCTAGGTAGACGAGCTAAGAGAGCACAGGGAAAAGGAATAAATGGCAGTACTTTTACTTTCTCAATCTGCTTTGTCCACCTCTGAGCATGGCACATGTGTATGCTTGGGGCTACAGGTGTGTGTTTGTCTTGCTGATCATAAAGACTCAAGGGGGTCTGTACACCTTTATAGGTTATGCTGCAGATGCAGCTGTTTCGATCGCGATACAATCTTTGAAAAAAGCTGACAAGCACAACACTGCTACTTACACAGACAAACCCTTTTTTATTTGAAAAACTGACATTTTGATCTGTCAGACCTTCATGAGAGTAACTCTGCCTTTAAAACCACATCCTATATAAATAGTGAGTTCATAGAAAATAACCGATAGACTGACAACTAATTAGTAGACATGAGTGTTTTAAACCATGGACAGAATACCATTAGGAAGAACACTGATTGCCTGATTGACTGATCATGACATTATTCCATCAAACTGAATTTGAAGAACTGGTAGCCAAAAAAATTAGTCCCCTCAAAATGTGTCTAGTCCCTGCCCAATTGTGGCAAATGTGCTAGAGTCTAAAACAATCAAGCTTTTCTTTCCTTAGTAGATTCTTAACCAATATATTTTATGGTTACAGGGCTGCATGCCAAACTAGCCACATAATAGATCCAAAATGGAAGGGTTAAGGCACAATTGAAGCGTTCAGATGCAAAAACGCTCTAAGTCTATTTGTGATGAATTTCCAGACATATATTGATATAATTTTGATAAACCTTTTTTATCAGTCCACCTCCAATTGGATGGTTTTGGCTTTGTTGAATTTGTTGAATTTGTTGAATTTGTTCAATTGCTGTTTCATAGAGATGACTTGGAAATTATTATTAAAACAACCTCATTCTTGCATATTTCTGAAAATGGACTTAGAGGGTTTTGCAACTGAAGTGATCAGTTGTTGTTTTAGGGATTTTTATTGTAGAGCCTTGTGTCGAATGAGTCACAAGCAATGCAACGACAGCCCAAGGCATGATATAAAAATACATTTTCATTTAAAGATTATTTGACAATCACTATCCTTATTACTATTGTATAACTACTGTAACTCAGAGCTACAGTGTCCTACATAAAAAGACCCACAAGGAAATTGGACAGCTAAAATGCAGCCAAACTTTCTATTAATGAAATATTACACTGGACATGTGGTCGAGAACATGTCCAGAACTGAAATCCAATAAACAGGCAATGATAAATTAGGGGAATGCATGGTCATTCATCAACTCCGAGGACATTTTGAATGTCGCATTAAATATTGCGATATTTAAGGAGAGTCCCTACATGATAGCGGGCCAAGGACTATTTTAACAGTAATTTCAGCATGATACTTATCTTTAAATATATTACAACTCTTTTGAAAATCAGTAAAATGTCTAATTGTCCTTGTTCTGACCGTAATTTATAACAAGTAAACATTATCCCCTTGTCTGAATGTGTTATGTAATGTATAGCTAACAAGCTGTGCTATAAAGTGTTATTAAACAAATTTCAGACCAGTGTTTCTAAAAAAAAGTCAGACATTTTGTGACCACCAACCTAAAAAAAAACCTAGAGCCCTAATGGTTTATAAAAATGTTAAAATGACCAAAAGTTCACTGCCGTAAGCTAAGAAGTTTTGAACTTAAAGTTTTTAAAATGCTATGGGTAACAGAGGTCTTAATGACCATACAGTCCCGGATCAGGACGCCCAGTGGGAGAGATACAGGCCTTCTCATGTCCCATGTCAGTGGCCGGGGCCGGGGCCGGGTCCAGATTGAGAGAAGCCATAGCCCCAGACAGCCGTGCTCGGGGCGGTCCCGTGGGGAACCCGGAGTTCCAGAGCCCCAGGCAATCTCATGCATGTCATTTGTCTTGTGTGTGCTCCCTTTGATACTCGCCGGACTGCTCATGTTTTCCTCTCAGGAGAGCAAGAGCGAGAGAGAGACTGAGAGAGAGAGGAAGGGGGGAAAAAAGCAGGAGAAAATCAGTTAGATAAATGGCAGTGCCTAAGCCCTCTGTATGCTAGTGCTGCCATTTTACATGTGTGCCGACGTGTGACACTGGCAAAACACACCACTGCGCTGCACTAAATCTTCGGAGCGTTTTAAGATTAATGCAGTTCATCAAAATGATGTGGCTGCCACGTTTTTTCGATTTCGAGTACTTCGAGTACTGTCAAGGACTTGTACGACAGCTGTCAGTGGAATGTGGCTTTAAGTTGTGAGTGTGTGAATTTACGACAAACCCAGGCAAACACAGACACACATGCAGGAAGAGCAGTACAGTTCTACTGTCAGGTGATTAAAACGCCAGCTATGAAAACATCTATGTTTATGCTTACATTGGATCTACTTCATGAAGCGAGACATTGCGTAACATGTGTAGCATAGTAGAGATGCTTTATTTAGAGTAAAGATATTTTATTTATCCCAAAGGAAATTAAGGGTGGAGATGTTATGATTGTAAAACATTCATCATTTAAAAGTGATTCTAATGAACTGGTATCCCAGAATTCCACAGTAGGGCCTTGTCTATGCTCATTCGATGAACCTTTAATGACTTTGTTGACTGTGTGCTTTGTGCAGTTTCTTTTTACTTCTCCCTCAGAATAACAATCCACACACCTTAGTGTTGGAAGTTCCGCTATGGTGTAACTATACAGTGTAGCAAGACCGTTTCACAAGGGTCTGCCAGGTCTTGCTTGCATGGAATTCATCATGAATAAATCGGTGCTGAGAGGTCTAATTTAGCCAGGAAACGGACCCAGGAGGGGCGTTGACTGCCAGTAAGCCCAATCCAAATCACGGACTCCCACCGTATTTTCGTCTTGCACGCGATCGAGAGGAAATAACTCTGGTGCTCTCCTGTATTTTGTTCACGCAACGATAAATCAATTGATAGCACCTGCATCCGTACGAAAGCTTAAAATGTTGTAATGATAGGGGTTAATGGGAAGAAAGTGTGGAAAAAAAAACAAATGTCACTGAAGGTCTAATTTCAGGAGTATCAGCGAATCAGCTGAGCCAGAGGAGCTTTCATGTGTGTTAATGTGCGTGTGTTAACATATAAAGAGGATTTCAAGGCAGGTCAAAGTTTGTCGACACTTTTTTTTTTTTCGTCCTGACCCAAGTTTGGACATGACATACACCAGATGTGGTAAGGCAACAGTTCCCAGTTTATCACCCTAATTATAGTCCAAAAAAGGCTCTAATGTTGAGGCCCACATTACAGTGCGTGGTGAAGACCGGGGGTGTGTGTGTGTGTGTGTATGTGTGTGTGTGTGGGGGGGTGGTGTTTGGGTGTGGGAGTGTTTGGGAGTGTTGTGTTGGGGAGTGAGTGAGTGAGGTGAGCTACGTCTCGCAACAATGTGTAGAATTTACGGTATATGAAAGGCCCGTATTCCAGCGGGAATCCTTTTATTGGGGCTCCTCAAATGACCAGGCCATTAAACATCAATGGGGCCCAGCGGCCGGCCCTCAGCTACGGGGCCGCTGCCGAGCGAGAGAGGCCCTGGTGCTGCTGCTGCCCCTGTTGCCATTGCCGTGGCTGCTGTTGCCGTGGCTGCTCCTGCTGCTGGATGTTCTCACCCCTCGCGTGACTTTATGTGACACGGGCGGCGTGTGCGAGGACAGGCCTGTTTCGAGAGACAATAATCACTCTCTCAACTTAACTGGAAACACAATAGCGCAGGCTAGGCGTTGGGCGGCATGACGCTGGGTGTGGTCCCAGGCCAGGCAAACGGCTTCAGCCCCAGTCAGTCGGCCATCCATGGCCACCCTGGGATGAGCTTGAGTGGTTTAGAGGTCTCGCAGGGATTCAGGACTTCGGCTGGGTTCATATATGTACAGTATGTAACACCAGGTTGTGTGTATGATTACACGCACACACACACAGACACACACACACACACACACATGCACGCACACACGCTCTCACACACATACACAAACACACATGCACACACACACACATGCACACACACACACACACACATACACAAACACACATATACACACACACACAAATCAAACACATTGTATCACATACAATAAAAGAGCTGTGATTTAACTCCTTTGAGCAAATAGTAACTCTTTCACCAACTGAACGTATATATATATATATATGTGTCTGTGTTTGCCTCTCACTCACATAAAATGCACGTCAATTTACACTGTTAAACTAGTGGCTAGATAAACTCTAAATATCTGCATTCTGTTATCTGAAAAAAGAGGGTGTCAGCATACTAACATACATGTATGTATTTAAATTTCTTTAAACTATATGCAGTTTTTTAAGTCTTCAAAAAAGGGAGGGAGGGAGGGAGAGAGGGAGGGAGAGAGCCAAAAAAGACTAAGGTCACCCCTGAGACACTGAATGCAGTCATGGAAAGCGGAAGAAGCATGGCCAAGGCCTTTGATGGTTTTAACACAGCTCATGCACTCTGTATTCCTTCAATTTCTAACTCCTTCAGTCAGCTCGCCTGTGACTAAGTGACTGTGTGTGCGTGTGTGTGTGTGTGTGCGTGCGTGTGTGTGTCTGCGTGCGTGCGTGTGTGTCTGTGCACGCGTGTGTGTGCATGTGTGTGTGTGCAAATGAGAGAGACAGACAGAACCTCCCTTTTTGTCCGTTTTCTACACTTACATACTGCATGTGATAAATGTTTACATTCAGTCTCCTCACCGCTATGGAAAAGACATCAATTTAACGCCAGAGTTAATTATTGTTCGAATTTAAAAAAAAAAAAAAACATTTCAAATGAACAATTCACTCACTGTATATACCTCCAGGAGCAGTATCCAAAAAAGCGCGCTGGGAAGAAGCAGGCCATGTAGGTCCCATCACCCTAAGGTCCTAAGGGTGTCTGTCCCAGGACAGTTTGGCAGTGTTCCTCAAAGGTTAAATATTTCCATGCACAGTCCTCAGTCAATAGTGGCATTAAAATAAAATAAGAATTAGCCAAATGGCAGAATAGTTAGGCCTTTCTTCTTTTTTTGGTGTGTGTGTTTTTTGTTTTGTTTTGTTTTTTTTTTCTTCTTCTTCCTACCCCCAAGGGACAGCGAGGGGGGGATGAGGGGGGCAGGGCAGGGGGGTCGAGGGATTGGAAGTTTGATCCCCGAGGCCCTGAGTAGAATCAATTTAGAAGGTCTTCTAGGCCGTCCATCTTCCTGCCTGCCTGCCTGACTGCCTGCCTGCCTGCCGGCCTGCCTGCCTGCCTGTGGGTAGAATAGCAGAGAGGGTAGACACACTGCACTGCTTAGTTTTCCCTTTGACAGCTGGGGGGGAGGACCTACTCTGACTGGGGGTAGCAGATCTACTCTAACTAGGGGGAGAGGGACTCAGTCTGACTGGGGAGAGGGACTCAGTCTGACTGGGGAGAGGGACTCACTCTGACTCGGGAGAGGGACTCACTCTGACTGGGGAGAGGGACTCACCCCTGGTTGTAGTTTGAGCGCTGTTTGCCCTGACACCTCTCTCTCTCTCTCTCTCTCTCTCTCTCTCTCTCTCTCTCTCTCTCTCTCTCTCTCTCACCAAGACATGCAATTACTGCTCAGGACAGTATGATGTGACACCAACGTATTTGTTTAATTTTTTTTTACCTCTTCTATTTAGAAAATAAATAAAAACATGTATGAACACCTTCCAACCACCACCCCCCATCCCTCTACCTCAACCCCCAAACTACCACCCTAGCTTGGGAAGGAAATGATAGCTGTCTAGACAGGATGTAGTGTGGCATTAAAGGATCACCTCTCTGGGAATACAGTTGTTTTTGTCGATGCCAGCGTCACTCTCTGTTGGCTTCCCATTCAAAATGGTGTGTGATTTTGATTTATGACCATGTGACAAAGGTGTAGCCATTTGTACTCTCACACTATGAGGGTGGAGTGCAGTGTAGAACACCGACCGTCCTTTCTTTAAGGCCAGATCAAAGGAAAATAGTGAAAATGAAAGAGTGGAATATACGTTTAATGTATGAAAGAGGTGGCAGCAGTGTTATAGTTGGAGGAAGAAGACCTTGGCCAGCAATGGAAAATAGAACAGCACTATTTACAGGGAACCGTGAACAGTACAACACACACACACACACACACGCACACACACACACACACACACACACACACGCACACACACACACACACATACACACACACACATACACACACACACACACACACACGCACACACACACACACACACACACACACGTACACACACACACGTACACGCACACACATATATATATACACACACACACACACACCGTCGTATTTATTCAAGGAAGACAGAAAATTGGAGCTGGGCACAGCTGCAAATGTCACCGGGAATTAATCACTGTTGTAGGTGTGCTGGCACGACAGTGGCACTCTGAGTCAACAGTTTACACAGCACAGTTTATGCCGGCTGCCCGTGCTGAAAGAACAACCTCTGAATCCACCTCACCAGCATGGAGACGCCATTTTATTTTCCCCCTCTCTCTCTCTCTCTCTGTTCACTCGTCCCCACACGTTCACTGCACGCAAGCAAACATCTGACCCTTTTCACACCTGGGCTTATTCCATTACATTCCTGCCATTTGTTTTTTTGATTTATGCTCCAACGTTTGTGTGTCCCTGTGAACAATTAGCAGACATTTGCATTTTCCTGCACCACTAAGAAAAAAAGGGCCCCCAGACCAGCTTGCGGTGCCGCTCTAGCGAGAGGAGAGGAGAGGAGAGGAGAGGAGGTGAGGGGAGAGGAGAGGAGAGGAAGTTAGGGGAGAGGAGAGGAGAGGAGAGGAAAGGAGAGGAGAGGAAAGGAGAGGAGAGGAGAGGAGAGGAGAGCCAGTGTTTGTGTTCAGGAGAGCCGGTGTGTGTGTGTTCAGGAGGCCGGTGTGTGTGTGTTCAGGAGGCCGGCGCTCTTGTCAGTATGTGTTGAGCCGCGGCGGCGTTGAGGAAAAGCACGCTAGGCCCCTGCAGCGCCAGCACGGCGGATGCGTGACGCACGTACGAGCATTCCCATCGGGACGAGTCACAACACTGCACTCTATAGGCCCAGAATAGAGTAGAGAGGGCTCTTAAGAAAGGTGCTCTTTATAGCCAACCTTTTTTTTTTACTGTTAATGTTGTCCTGTGGAACAGTATGAGATCATGCATGGGCATCAGGCTCTAATATTTGGACTACCAGGGGCTGCATTAACCTTAAAAAAGAAATGAAGGAGTTTTACTGGGCGTAAGCCTGCATTACAAGTACGAGCTGTAATAAAAGTGGTGGTGCTGAGAGTGAGACTGCTCGAGGTTGGTTGGGTCGGGGCTTTTTCTTTGGAAATGTAAAAAAAAAAAAGCTAATGTAAAACATAGGGGCAGGTTTTGAGATTGACAGCTTCTTTGATTTTATAAATATTGCATTTATTTGCAATGAGGTGGAACTAATGCCACGGGATATTAGCCAATATTTAGATCTGCGGAGTAAAAATGCATGGTGCCCCAGACGCGATGTGACTGTTTAAGGAGTGTCGGTTTCATCGAGGGCTTTTTAAACGCTGTAATGTGCATTACTGTATTCCTTCATTCTGTGGATCCCCCTCTGTTTTTCCAGGACCCTTCACGGATCTGTGGTGTAAGTCAAACCAGTGCGCCCCCACCCCCACCCCGACTCCAACCCCCCCCACTCCTGTCGTAAGGGGCAGGGGGGAATGGATAGGACGTTTAGGTTGAGTTTAATTCGTCTTGCCAATCCGGCTTCCTGAGAGGCTGGCGCCAGTTCCACCTCCCCCCATCCATCCATGCCCCCCCTCCCTACCCCCCTCACCCCAACAACAACCACCACCCCACCTCAAACCCTCACCCCACCTCCACCCCAACCCCACCACTGCACCCCAACACTGCCCCAGTGAAGAAAAAAAAAGAAAACAGATCTCAGTGTCTCTTACTGAGTTCCCCAGCGAGGGCCAGAGTTTCCTCCAAAGCTCCCGGGAGCGGAGCCAAAATTATGATCTGCTCTGGTGCCTCTGGAGCAGGGTGTGCAGGAACACATGTCTGGGCCCACGTGGACCCGATCCAGTTTCACCCGGGCTTCAGCGCCGGCTTGGGTGTCAATTAGTAATGATAACAGAGAGCAGGGAGGGGGGGGTGGGGGTGGGGAGTGCAGGCTGGTGCAGCCACAGAGTCACAGATACAGCAGCCATCATGGCGTCTATAGTGGCTTACTGTGTGGTTAACGGTGAATGCTGGGGGATTCACACTTAAGGTCTTGCTGTGAGGTGTTTTAACATGTGTAGTAGGTGTATGTGTGTGTGTGTGTGTGTGTGTGTGTGTGTGTGTGTGTGCGCATGCGTGTGTGTGTCTTTGTGTGTAGTAGGTGTGTGCATGTGTGTATGTGTGAGTGTGTGTGTGTGTGTACTAGGTGTGGCTTGTAGGTGTGTGTACGTGTGTGTGTGGGTGTGTATGTGAGGTACCCTCGTAAGCCAAAGTGGTTGTTAACATCTGTTTGCTTTAAAGTGTTGTAAATTAGGGGAAAAAAGATACAGTGGAGGAGTTTTAAAGGCAAGAAAGTGCTTTGTTAGAGCAGAAAGCCAATAAATGTTTCATCCTCCGAGTATGGATTTGTCATCAGGCACTTACAAAGTGCCAGAAATAAGAAAAAGAAAAAGGAAAAAAAAAAAGAAGAGCACCATGGTGACGGAACATGGAGGCTCCACCACGTCCAGACCCGACACGACTCTCTCGATGTGCGAGCGATTAATCGGCGAGCTTTATCCTGTCAAATAGCAGATGACACCTTTGGCGCTGGGGGGTGGGGGGTGGGGGGCATTTTTCAGGCGGGCTGATGCGAGCGAGGATACGGTGTTTATCATAGCGCGCCGCGTGCCAGAGCATTCCTGACCGCCAGCCCTTCCCCGGGTCCCAAATATAGGTAGATCCCGAAGAGCAGAGCAGAGGAGAGGAGAGGCACAGGCAGAGGCAGAGGGGGTGGCTAGGAGGCCGAGAGTGTATACAGTGTGCCTGTGTGTGTGTGTGTGAGTGTGTGTGTGTGTGTGTGTCTGTGTCTGTGTGTGAGTGAGTGTGTCTATGTGTGTGTGTGCATATGTGTGTTTGAGTGAGTGAGTAAGTGAGAGAGAGAGAGTGTGTGTGTCTGTGTGTATATGTGTGTTTTAGTGAGTAAGAGAGAGTGTGTGTGTGTGTCCATGCATGTGTGTGTGTGTGTGTGTGTGTGTGTGTGTGTGTGTGTGTGTGCAGCAGTGACGGTGGTGGTGGTAGAGGGAGCTCTGGATTGTATTATGTGTTATTCCGAGCAGGGTGGTCCACAGTGCTTGCTTAGAGCAGTATATCATAAAACACTATTCCTCTCTCCAAAACAACTCTCTGCTCTGCTCTGCTCTGCTCCTTCTGCTGTGGGCAAGGGGCCCATTAACCATTTATGGGCTAAGACAACATCGGCCGTGTCAGCCAGGTTACCAATGGGCCTGCCTCTCCCTGATTCATCTCCTCTCCTCAACCAGACAGGGGGAGACACACACGCAGGAACCAACAACTGGGAAGGGAAACCTCCCCCCCCCCCCCTCCCACAACCAACTCAACCCTGAACTTTGCAGGATGGGGAGCTTGCCCAACAAAAATGTGCAGGGGAGGGTGTCTGTCTTATCCAGGAACAAAAGAGAGCAAAATAGTTTTGTTCTGACCTTTTGTGGCTCTGTGATTGTGATATGCAGGAGCGCATCCATTATCCCAAATAGCTGCCTCACTCCACCTGGAGATAGTTTCCTGAGGCTAAGAGGCAATGAGCCACACTCAAAATATTATTGACCTAATTGCCTCTCGCCGGGCTCTGATTTCGGCGAAGGCTGTGACTCATTATTCAAATTGCGCCATGCTCCCTGCGAGCTGCACTCTGAGCTGCCCTCTCGAGCGCTTATCATTCCCCCAGAATGCATTTCATCAGTGGGCTTCTGAGTGCGTCTCTCCTCTCCTGCCTGCTCCTCATTGTTCCTCTAATCTCGCTGCCTCCGCTGGATCTAAGAGGGGAACAGAGGGGCACTATTAGAACTGATGAAAAGGATCGAGGAGATACGGGGGTGGTGGGGGTGGTGGAAGGCGATTATGGTGGTGGTGGTGGTGAGGGAGGTGATGGGGGTGGAGGCGATTATGGTGGTGGGGGGGGTGGTGATGGGGGTGGAGGCGATTATGGTGGTGGTGGTGGGGGGGGTGTGTGGTTAGGGGGAGTTCTAATTGGGAGCAGGCGACTAAGGATAACATGTCATCATTAGCATCGAAAACTCAACCTTTGCCCTGTCGGAGAGACAGAAAGAAATGGACAGAGAGAGAAAAAGAGAGACAGAAAGAAATGGACAGAGAAAGAGAGACAGAAATGAAGGGAGAGACAAAGAGAGACAAAAAGAAATGGAGAGAGAGAGCGAGAGCAAGAGAGAGAGAGAGAGAAAGAGAGAGAGAGAAAGAGAGAGAGAGATGCTGAAGTGCGCAACACAACACACAAGGTCACAAGTGCCCACCTTCCTTCCAGAATATTACAAAAGGAGAAAACAAAAGATTAGCCGGCTATAAAATGATGTGATAGAAGTCGGGGGGTGGGTTGTGGGGTGGAGGGGTTGGCTAAGCATATGCAATAATGGGGTGGGCTGTGGTGGGGGGGTCGGCTAAGCGTATGTACGTACTAAGAGCCCCACTATGAGAAGAGCTATTCTTCCGGCGGGGCTCCAAGGCCGTGTTGTGTTTTGCGGCAGGCGTTCCTGGGGACAGAGACCTGAGAGGGGAGAAGGGGAGAGAGAGAGGCTCTGTTGTTCTTCTTTAATGCGGCCCAATCAGGTTCCCATGGGGGGGATCCCTGCACTATCCCCTAACTGTCAGCAACAGAGACTGGGAGGGGTGGGGGGGTTGGTGTGGTGTGCTGTGTGGGTAATGGGGGGGGGGTATGAATGACCTATTGTCCCCTCTTCCCTCATCTCTCTGGAGGACCAGGGCCTTCACAGGCACAATGACACTGTGTGTGTGTGTGTGTGTGTGTATGTGTGTGTGTGTGTGTGTGTGCGTGTGTGTGAGTCCCCTTCACCGAGCTACGGCCCCAGCTTTAAACAGGGCTCCTGGGATCGAGGCTTGGTCGTCAGTCCGCCCGGAAGAGACTCATAGGGGAGAGAAAATATCTGTTTCTTAAGTAGATGAAGACTGTGGGAGGATTTGAGGTTTCTGTGTGTGTGTGTGTGTGTGTGTGTGTGTCTGTGTGTGTGTGTTTGTGTGTGTGTGTTTGTGTGTGTCCGTAGGATAGGACACAGTGTTCCTCTAGTTTTGAATGGGATGCATATTATAAAAGTTGGACAGTATGATGGTTGTTTTCTATGTTCAAGCCGGCTGCACAGAAATACAAAAAGAAAAGAAAAAAAGAAACTATAAAAGGAAGAAACTGAGGCACTTGTAATGCCAGGTTTGTTTGCTTTTGTAAGGCCCCCGACAAGGTTTTTTTTTTTAAAAAGCATAAAGCGAAGTGCAGAAGTTCAACTGAGGTCAAGCACAAATCTTAGCCAGGGGTTTTTAGCTTGGACAGCTCGGCCGGCGCGGCCTGAGAAGGAGGCTTCATTAATGGACTGCACTGTCCAGTCCAGGATGATGGATCTGAGGCTCGTCTGGTTATTATTGCATTCCATGGTGGCCCTTGCTCTCCCCCCCCACTCTGATTTCTCTCATTTCTCCGAATTAAACTGTGTAAACTCCAAGCCGAGTAGATAAGCGGCACCTCTCACGGCCATTTTTTTAATATAAACTCGATCTGACAGGGACATTAATCTCTCCTTTGGGCTCTCTGGGCTTCTCCAGAGCCTGTTTTAACAGCTTCAGGTGCTAAGACTGACCAACACCAGGAGAGAAATGGCTCTTTTTTGGGGCTATAGGCTTCAGCACTTACAGTGTCATCTCTGTCAGTATACCATGTAGACATCCAGGTGTCACCCAGAACTTCTAAACTTGTAATATGAAATATCTGGACTAAAAAGGGTAAGCTACAAAACATTTCATTCAAACAGACACCATCACCTTCCAAACACCATCGTGTCATACATACATTGTGTCATATAACATAAACTTTTCAGAAATAATCTGTGCAGATACCACAAATTATTCTATTTACAATTGTGCAATTTTATTTTATTGGTATTTGCAATACCAATAAAATATTTGCAATACCAATAAAATAAAATAAAAACAGACAATGGGCACAGGAAGTGATATGGGCCTGAGAGCAGCAGACCATGCATTTATTCGAAAGACAACAATAAATAAATAAAACATGGCGTCGCCGTTGTTTCGGAGAAAATTCTAACAAGGAGGAGCACCGGATGAGTGCTGGACGCCTGCGATGCGAAGAGCGGCCAACTCATGATCCACCAGAGAGCGTTTCAAAGCCACAGAGCATATTTCAAGGGCAGGAGGAATGAAAGCTGAGGTTTCTGGTTCGGGGTCATCGCAGAAGTCAAGAACAAGAGTCCCTCGAGGAGTCCCGACAGGAAGTCATCATGAAGAGGGCAATTAGGATGGAAGGACTATTTCATGTTCTAGACAGAGAGAGGGAGACAGGGAGAGGGAGGGAGAGGGAGGGAGAGGGAGGGGAGAGAGAGAGAAAGAGACAGTGAAAAAGAGACAGACAGAGAGACAGAGGGGCAGAGAGACAGAGAACAATAGAGAGAGAGAGAGAGAGACAGGGAAAGAGAGACAGACAGAGAGACAGAGGGGGAGAGAGACAGAGAACAAGAAAGAGACAGACAGAGAGAGAGGGAAAAAGAGAGACATGGAAAGAGAGACAGAGGGGGAGAGAGTCAGAGAACAAGAGAGAGAGAGACAGATAGAGACAGACAGAGAGACAGAGGGGAAGAGAGACAGAGAACAAGAGACAGAGAGAGAGACAGAGACCGAGAGAGAGAGAGAGAGAGAGGGTAGAGAAAGTGAGGCTTCCCAGAATGAAGGGCTCAGCGTTTCCGTGTGGTGTGTATTAATACAGAACCCTCCGCTAGCAGCAACAGACTCATTGTCTCGCTGCTCTCCTCAAATAGACACCACCAACGCCACAACACAGCCAGACCAGAGCAAACCTCCAGGGCAAAGTTCACATCAGACCAGCCTTCCAAAAATAAGCCAAATGCATGTTCTTAAACATACACTCACGCCCTATGTATATACAGAAACTCTTAGACGGAAATAAAAATAAAAAACAAAGTTCCCACAATTGAATCAGTCCAAGGCGTTGTCCAAAATGTGCACTTATTTACTATATATGTAGAGGCGTGTGTATTGTGCCGATACACCACATGGCCTACTATACAACCTATCAGTGAAACATATTTAGTTGGATTTGCCACTACAGCGACTCGTAACTTAAGCGAGAGAGCTGTTCGCGCCCGTGACCTCCTTGACTGCCATGTTTGCCCCCCCCCCCAAAAAAAATGTTTCAGAGAGATCCCAGAGCAGATAAACATTGGAGCGACACACACACACACACACACACACACACACACACACACACACTGTGTGCGACAGCCGGCAAGATTCATGCTGCACGTCTGCCACTATCCCCAGACCCGGCGGTCGGTGAGTCCGGTCTGTATACACCAGCAGCGGTTTTTAAACCCGCGCACCCACCCCATCCCACCCCATCCCCTGGGCCCACGCCACTTGTTTAAAGTACCGCTTCAGAACCTCCACCATCTAACGCCATCAAATCTAACAGGCCAGGACATGGCCAACAAGGCGTTTGTACTCAGTACTGTAAATATTTCCATAGCTGTGCATTTGTCTTATACACCCCCCCCACCCCCACCCCACCCCCATACTGTATGCCTCTTGCTGTGGCGAGGTGTGTTAGCACATTATAAGAGAAATTTATATTTCTATAATATTTCTATAACATTGTTGTATATTTAAACAATAATATGGGGTGCTATTTGTTAATAAAGGGGGCCATGTTTGAAGCCCAGCATTGTCATAGACAGAACACGATCACTGCCTCTGCCACAGTCTCTGGGGAACGCCAAGCTGTCACCGTTGCTGATCAAAAATCTGCTTCTGTTGCTGATTCTGTAGACAGCTTTAAATAACATCATATTTTGTTATGGTTGCATGCACTACACCCAAAACCGATGTGCAGATGTGCATAGTTTGCACAAATAGTAACAGCACACTAAACTGTAATGTACAATTACTATGTACCTGGGAGAAAATGTACGAGTTGGAAAAACTTGTTTTCATTTTATCACTAGAGAGGGTTGTGCTGATGGAAAACAGAGATGGCGGTGTCATAAGGCATAAACGTCCAGTGTGCGAGATATTAAGCATGAATTCGATAATGACATGTCTGAGTGACACCAAACACATGCGGCAGCAGTTTTCGCCGCAGGGCCTTTTGTGGGTCCGTGGCTTCCCAGTGCGGCCATCTTTCCTGATTATGCGATTCTGCTCCCTCAGGAATGGGAAGGGAGCATGGGTGGGATGGGGTGGGATTGGGGTGGGAAGGGTGGGGTGGTGGTCTTTCTTGGGAATTTTTTGGAATGGAAAGTCAAAAACGTTTTTACTTTTCTTTCTCCGAGTCTAAGGTAACCAAGGTGATTACATGTTATGTTGCATGCGTGCGTGCATTCTCAGGAGCCCCTGGTCGAAGGTCACAGGTTCGAAAGGGGAACCCACCCATACACACACCCACCCACATGCACATACACACACACACACACACACATACACACACACACACACACACACACACACACACATACACTTACACCCATATACACACACACACACATCCACCCACATACTCTTACACCCATATATACACACACCCACACTTACTCACATGCACATACATACACACACACCCACACCCCCACCCACATACACTTGCACCCATATACACAAGTACGCACACACACCCACACTCACACACCCACATACACACAT
>CM059271.1:27953668-27976168 GCA_030347295.1 Setipinna tenuifilis
TGGGGTCTGTAATTGTGGGGAGGCTGAGTAAACTGTCAGCGGAGTGAACTTCTAGCGCAGGCAGTCCAGGCCATGCGTTTATGGCCCATTAGTCTTCCGCCGATGCTAGCACATTTTTGGCTGCACAACACAGGACGTGAGATAGCACGCGGATGACGCCAAGCGCAATCACGGCAACTCAACTCTCCCCGGCCCGCCACTGGCAACACTCGCAGACCGTATCACCATAGCCCACGGCCAAAACAAAAAGTGGAGGAGAGGGAGGAGGAGGAGGAGGAGAAAAAAAAGAAAGAAGGAAAGACGTACTAAAATGACAGTAGAAAATACACCGTCTGCACAGCTCATGAAGAGAGAGAGAGGGAGAGAGAGAGAGAGAAAGAGAGAGAGAGAAAGGGAGAGAGAGCAAGAGAGGGAGAGACAGAGGGGAAAAGAGTGAGAGAGAGAGCAAGAAAGAGAGCAAGAAAGAGAGCGAGAGGGAGAGAGGAAGGGAGAGAGAGCAGGGGAGAGAGGGAAAGAAAGAGAAAGACAGTGAGTGAGAGAGAGAGAGAGAGAGAGAGAGAGAGAGAGAGAAAGGGAGACAGAGAGAGAGAGAGAAAGAGAGAGAGGGGAAGAGAGCAAGAGAGCAAGAGAGGAAAAGAGAGAGAGAAGGAGAGAAAGAAGGAATGGAGACTTCCTCTCCCACAGCTGAGTGAGTCACAGTGGCGCATGGGGTCTAATGGGCCGTTGTGGTTTGATGCAGAACGGGGTCTGGTCTGGTTCTGGGTCTGGATCTGTTCTGAGTCTGGTCTGGGTCTGGGTCTGGGTCTGGTTCTGGTCTGGCCTGGGTCTGGGTCTGGGCCGCTGCGTATAAAAGAAAAGGGGCTGGCGACCCGGCTGTGTCAGAGCGCAGACCACATCACAGACGTGGCACGGCACGGCTCTCATCTGCAACAACGAGGAACAAATTCTCTGCCGGCACAACATGCCACCGAAAGCCCTCAGCAAATCCCTGGAGAGGCAGTTTGGGCTTTTTACGGTTTGCAGACATCCGTGTCTTTCCCTGCTCAGATGATTGAAGAAGAGAAAAATAAGATGCCTGCACCAATAAAAGCTGGCATGTGTCTTCTATGCATGCGCCTAAAACTCTGTTGTGGCCTTTAAAAATCATGTGCCCTTGGTTTGTCAGTGCCAGCATACAGTACATGCTACAGTACAGTATACACAGATAGGATCCTTCAGCATTTTACTTCTTGAAGGGATTAGCTAGAGATCAGCTTTTTATTCTCCAAGTACAAAGCCTCGGGCTAAAGTCTAAGCTGTAAAAAAAAAAAAGAACCCACAATATTTGAGAAATCTGAAAACCTCCCACAAACTGTACAGAACATAATCCTTGAATCCTCTGTGGTTCACCAATATCTTTGTCACGCTTCAGTAAACGTGGTATTAGAGAGATTTACATAGATTATAATGTGGGATTTACATAGATTATAATGAATTTTCACCTTAATTCCCCATGTAGGCATCACAGAAAGCTACTCATGTCGTGACCACAGGTAGTGTACGGTTTTATATCCGCACACGCCAGACGGCACTGTGTGTCTGTGGTGAGACGGCTTTGTGTTGTGTGTTGTTGTGCTGTGTGTGTGTAGTGTGAGAACATGTGTGTGAGAACATCTTTATTGGCCCCGATCTTATCTGGTGTCACACGTCCTCGTGCTGGGTGGCCGGTGATATTCCAGCATCCAGGATCAAGTGGCCTAATCTTATAAAATTCCACCGCAGGCTGGGTAATATTAAGAAGATGAGAGGATGCAGCACAGATGTCAGTGAGAGTTAGGGTATGGAGGGGTACGGGGGGGTTGGGGTGGTGGGGTAAGCTTGACTGTCTAACATTACTTCTAGTTTAGCTATTGTCTTTTTTACAGACTTTGGGGGGTGGGGGGTGGGGGGGGGCAAGCTCGACTGTCTAACATTACTTCTAGTTTAGCTATTGTCTTTTTTACAGACTTTGGGGGGTGGGGTGGGGGGGGGGGGGGTAAGCTCGACTGTCTAACATTACTTCTAGTTTAGCTATTGTCTTTTTTACAGACTTTGGGCCAAACATGTAGCTACTGGTAAGGACTGAGACTTTAAAATGTGCTTACATTTGTATGTGCAGAATTCTGCACTACTCTACTGTACTGTGGCGTTTTAAGGTGGCTGAACACTGCCCTGGTAATGTCCAACTAAGCTCCACAATCTATAAATGGCAGTTATTGGTTGCAATGTATAGGACAGACCCAACCACTTCCACCATTACCACTTAGGCAGTAGCTCCAACAAACAGTGGCTACATGTACCTCAATAAAAAGTAAATATATTCCCCAGTACTTATGGCCACAGTGTCAGATAGTACAGATAGTATACTATACACTTCTATATATTCCTTAGTACTTGGTTATGGTTGCTGGTACAGGTAGTGCTATACACGTCTATATGTTGACATTAGTTGCAGTAACTGCATGTCAGATAGATTGAGGTATATTGAGGAGATGCTGGGGGGGCAAACAGCCAACATTCCCTCCATGTTCTTCCCTACCTCACACACACAAGAGGATGTCACACATCATATCATCTCTGCCCGTGAGGTTCTCTTGAGCTCATGATTGTTTTTTAGACAGGACTCCTTTTAGGTGTATCAGAGTAAACCATTTTGCATGCATGACCAATAACTACAATGGCCATTTACACTATAGACACATGCAGAAACTTTCTTTTCATCACAACACATTTCTTTTAGTTACTTATCATATATAATATAGAGATTGTACTAAAGGCCAAAAAGACCTCCCCTTTAATATATTGTTCTCAATAGCAGCAGTGTTGGGTTGAAGGCTACAGTATCTCCATACAAATGACCTTATGTGTGCAGGCCCAAACGCACTATCGGAGCCTGTGTTGTGTGTAGGCCTTCCTTCTAAATGGCTCACGTTGTCTGTCAGCATCAGGCCTCAATGTCTCCTTTAAATCAGGAAGTGGTGGCCTCTCCTGAGGACATTAGCTGGTGGGAGCTGTGTGTGTGAGTATGTGTGTGTGTGTGTGTGTGTGTGTGTTAGCTGGTGGGCAGCGAAGGTTCGCCTGCGGGGCTGGAAAAGCGTCATTATTCCCCCATCCGTCCGACCGGCCGGCCGACCCGCGCATGGTCCTCGGTCACAGTCGTCCGCCTGTGTGTGAGCTCGGGGCCTGACGGATTACGATAATTAAGACGAACAGAAAGGGGGGGGTGGGGTCGGGGGGGGGAGAAACGGCAACACAGAGACTCACAGTCAGGTCTGTGGCCCGTCCAGTTTCTCCGTTTACCCTCGGTAATTGCGTTTCGATGTAATTTAGGCTGGTTTTCGTTTTTTGGCGAGAGGCTGTTTGTTGTTTCAGTTTAAAGTCAACACAAAGTCGGATCCAACAGACTGTTTTTGTTTGTCTTTCATTCCTCCTTGAAGACTGTCTTAAATGTTGCCCTTTGTCTGAGTACAGTACGGTACGATACGCTGTAAACCGAGACCTTGGTTTTCCAGTAACTAGCTCTTTATAGTGCTGTGGGATACGTGATAAATACACTGATGAATTCATAATGCTCGATATTGTGAATTTATTCATAAGTCACGATGCAATGTGTGACTGAAAGTGACAACACAGTATCTTTTGCCATATCTTTTGCAGACACAGTGGAACAGTTGTACCAGTAAACTGCTATTTACTCTCAAACGTCCTGCAAATCCAGCAGGACATTAAATTTAAATTAAAACAAAAAAAAGAAAACCATTACAACATTTCCATTGTGCAAACGCAAACCTTGACCAAGCTTTTTGGGGACGGTTCTGCTTTAAATCAAATAAAACAAAAAAAAACTTTGAAATTAAATCATGGTGTGTTATTGCATTTCAGTCTCCAAAACATATCTGTCAAAATGTCTTAAACTTAAGTCAGTTCCCAGTAATCTGAGCTGCCTCACTAATGATAGGGTGGCAGATTGTAGACAATGTCTTTCAGCGACTGATTGGATTATGCCCTATAATCTGTAATCTACCTTTGAAAGAGCAGGAGGCGGCTTTCAAATGCCATCTGATTCTTGAACACTATCATCGCAGTGCTCTTAGAATTTGCTTGTGAAAAAATGTATGGACAAAAAAGGCTAACTAATATATGTGGGAGAAGGGTGAAAAAAGAGGGTTAAACATTTCTAGCCGCTGCCATGGTGACGTTATGTTTTTGTTGTTGGTTATTGGCTATCACAATCACTGTGACAAATCCAACTCTACTGCTGAGAGCAGTTCCCTGTTTGCTTTGGCACCTGCGCAAAAACCTCAATTCCTTCACTCTTCTCCCTCTTTCTTTTCAAGAAGAAAAGCCCTGTAAACACATTAGCCTCTGTGTACACTCTCTCTCTTTCCCTCTCTCTCTCCCTCTCTCGCTCGCTCTCTCTCTCTCTCTCACACACACACACACACACACTCACACACACACACACACACACACACACTCACTCATACGCTGGAGCTCGACTCCCAGGGTGCTCAGACACGACTGTGGTTCTGTGGGATTCTCACATGTAAACAGTCATGTTTTACCACAGCCTCTTGCGAAACCCCAAATTTGTCAGTTACACAAGTAATTTAGTGTTTGTGGCCTGCAAGGTGCAATGAAGGTACTCGGGGAATGAACCATAATCTAACAGCCTTCTGAGTGAAGGAGCTGAGCTGTGGTCAGTGGCTTGTGGCAGAGGTATCCATGTCTGAGAAACAAGTCCTGCTGCCATGCATTTAAACTTATGATCTCTCGGATAGCACGGGGGGAGCACAGGGAGGGAGAATCCATTAATAAAAACGGCGCTAATCCTTCAAACCATAAGATTCTGCTATGGGCATATGTGCTAAAGAGGAAGCTCTGTTTATTTCTCGGTTTAATTCTGGCGGTTAGCAATGATTTATTATTTCTATTTCGATGCAGATTAGATCAGACACTCCCGTCGCTGACAAAAAAAGGCAAAAAAAACAAACAAACAAACGCAAAAACAGCACTCTTCATACGAGCAGCCCTAACAAGATGGGGAACAGACCACCAATGTCACTCTTTGAGACTTGTCACAAATAGTGTGGCTCATCCATAAGCAAACCAGACAACACGCTTGAAGCCCTCTGACCACAAAGTCTACATGCCCACCCCCATAACACCATCCCAGCCCACCCCCACCCCCCCACCCCAAAACCTTCACTTACATTTCCCAAGGCTTGAAACACCCAGCACCACCACCAGCATGCACCCCCCCATCGTGCATGAAAATCTTGCGGTGGAAAATTGTCACCCATCTGCACTGTGTTGTTTGTTCCTCTCCACGGCTGCATGCTTACCAGATGCCACGCTCGGAGCTGGAAACAGAAACAGACAGAACAGAAAGGAAAAGGAAAAAAAATGCACAAGGAATGAAAAAGTAGAGGGATGAGAAAGAGAGACAGAGACAGAGACGGGGAGAGGGAGGAGAGAGAGAAAGAGAGAGAGAGAGAAGGGGGAGAGAGGAGAGAGAGAAAGAGAAGAAAAAGGAGGGAAAGTTAGCTAACTTGTACGCGAGTGAGGAAATGGCGGAGGCCTGGTGAAATACTGTGCTGTCTGAATAGAGACGTGTGTGCATGTCTGATGATTCACGCCTGCAGGGTGCAAGGCCGAGGGGGTCAAGGCAGGGGAGAGGGGAGGGGAGGAGAGGGGAGTGGGAGGGTAGGGGGGGAGGAGTGGTGCCGGCAGGGGGCAGAGAGGGCAGGCAGGGAGGGAGGGAGGGAAGGAGGGAGGGGGGGATAGCTAGGAGGGCTCCACCATGGAGCTGACGAGAACACAAGCTGGCCCTGCGTCTGATATATCTGTGTTCCGCTGCCATGGAGCCGGGGCCTGGGCCTGCCCGTACAAGCTCCCCTCGCCTGGCCTCGCCTCTCCTCACCTCTCCTCTCCTCTCTTCGCCTCGGCCTTGGCGGCCTCCCCCACCCTCCTCAGCTCCAGCCCTGGGGCGGCTCAGAGTCACGCAGGCTGACTGACTGCTCTCCTGGAGCCCCTGGTGAGCCTGGAGCCAGGGGCCAAGGGTGCGCTAGTGTCCACCGGACGATTGTTTAGATTATTTAGAACATGTGACTTTTATATTTAGAGAATAAAATCCCAATTTTGGGTGAATAGATGCAGGACTAAGGGCAGGGTCGTATTCCAAGATTCTATGTTTGTTTTTTACCCACTGAACTGCATAGACGCTGCATAGAACTCTGACAGTCTCGTAAAAAAAAAAAGGCGGGGCAGCTCTGAACCCTACCTCATAGCGATACAGGAAATGAATCACCTCTCTTATCAACCGTCTCTGGTATAACCAATCAGCACTGGTGTTACTGGTAGAAAGGGACACCTAGACGCCCCAGCAGCATGCATTAGGAGCAGGTTAGCATTGAGCAGGCTTGTATGAAATACATATGGAGAATAACTGCCACCTCACACACACTGAGTGTCTTGTTGGTAAACAACAAGCCAGCCACGTGTGACTGGGATTGATTAGGCACTGACACGAAAAAATAGGCAAGTTTGAGTCTGTGTTTGTATTTATGTCTGTGCAATGTAGGGACGGAGTGAGCGAGGCGTCGAGTGTGGGAGACAAACATGCTTTCACTCTCTCACCATGTGTATCCTCTGTGCATTATTAATGTGACAAGCGAATTAAAAACTATGCAATGATTTCAGCCACACCAAAGTGAGAGAGAGGGAAGGGAGGAGAGAGGGACAGAGAGAAAAAGAGAGAGAGAGAAAGGGAGAGAGAGAGAGTGGGAGAGAGAAGAATCCCACTGACAGCCAATCCACTCCAGCTGTCTATTTGAGTTTCGTTGAGAATCACACAAAAAAAAGAAGACAAGGCCTCCAAGTCCTCTCAGCTCTTTTCTAAACCAAGCAAAAAGAATCACTGTCTTTACAACCTTACCAGACACTTATCCCCCCCTTTTTACCCTCCTTTCTTTCTCGCCCTCCTCTGCCCTGCCCCTCGCTCCATGTCATCTTTTCATCCGCACACACACTCATTGTGCTGGCAGAGAGGGCTACGGGACCGTGCCAAAGGCCTCGTTACCCACAAGCCCCTCTGGCTTCCACACCAGCTGCCTATTCACCTCCGCTGTCTCCATAGAGTCACAGGGGGCTCACTGACCTGGCCTCAGGGCCGGACTGCACTGGAGCCAAAGACGAAAAGAAAGGGAGAGAGAGAGAGAGAGAGAGGGAGGGAGAGAGATAGAGAGAGATAGACGAGAAGAGGAGAGGAGAAGAGATAGGAGAGGAGAGGAAAGAAAGAAAGAGAGAGACACAGAGAGAGAGAGAGAGAGAGACAGAGATGAGAAGAGGAGATAGGAGAGAAGAGGAGAGGAAAGCAAAGGAAGACAAATAGAGATAAAGAGAGGAAGGAAGGAAGAGAGAGAGACCAGAGAAAGAGAGAGAGAGAGAGGGAGTGAGGGAGAGAGAGAGCGAGCGAAACAGCTGCCTATCCCAAACTGTGTCAATGAACACAAGATTATTTTAAGATGGGGGCCCCTTTGAAGTATTGTCACTCGGCCTGTAACCAAATACCTCCTTGAGCCTGGCAAGATTTATGGCTTCGGCTCACTTCATCGACCTCACAGCTGCATTAATGTCTCTTTCCTGTGATGTCATGACTGTGCACCCACTGCAGGAAGTACAACGCGGACAACTGCTATTTTCCTGTTTAACTGTTGCCGGAGTAACACAATGTCGAATCATTGTGCGAAGTCTAAATATTAAAAAAGATGAATCTCAGAAGTTAGTTCTGATACCTTTTAGTGTCTGTAAGCTGACTTTATTATTTATTATTATTATTTTTATTTTTGCTATGAATTTACTTTCCCTAATATGGATAAAGTCATGTCAAGTCATGGCAAGTGTCTTTTAATCTAATGTAGATTCCTCTTACTGGCATGAATATGACCTAAAATCTTTCAAAGATCAGCCTGAGGGAAATTATGAAAATATTTGTGTGTTTCTTTTTTCCCCAACACTGCTGCTTAATGTAAATGCCAAAGTAATTTCAAAATGTCTCTTGCTAGCCATGAGCTGAAATATCCAAAAGATCTCCAACTCTTGTGACACTCTCCTGTCTCTACATGCACCTCTTGACCCACAGTATTTGCCTTTCTAGAAACCTGCAGATGACTGACCTCTAGTGGTCATTGACAGACAAACAAATATCCATCCAAGCTTGTACAAACAAATTGTTCAACCTCTTAGAGGCAATATAAATATACTTCTAACATACTTACACCTCACCGATCACTCAGAATGAAGATGTTAGTTTTCTATTTTGATTGCTGTTACCATAGTATTACAAAAAAAAAAAACATTTTTTATTAATGTCACTGTCAATGTCATTGTTTACTGTAAATAGTACTATAATACACTGTAATGACAAATGTATAAATAGTTGACTTTTGAGACAGTGCAATCAATATAATGGTTTAGCATGTGGATGTTACTATTATTGTTATACTGTACCCGAAAATAGATGGGCTGGCCCCCCTGTTCAGCCTAAGAGCTGGTAAAAGTACACATTTTGGGAGAGAATTATCCTCGTCTATTATGCTTGTAGCCATTTGGGATTGGGCACTTAGAAGCTTGTAACATTTTATTTACCCACATAATTCCTGAGCTAATACCCCTGCCATGTACTGACTCACCTACTCAGCTCACCATATCCAGACCTTTGTTTGGTTTGTTTTACCTGACAGATCCTGGACGGATAAACTAAAACACGCCTTCTGGAGAGGCAGCGTGGCGGCTCATTTGTTGTCCTGGGGAGTGAAATATCCCTGGATACCTGCTCGTCTGTCAACGTCTCCTCATCCCTCATTATGAAATGTACACGAAGGCTCAGCCGGCTGAGAGGTAGCGCGCGTTTGTCAAGCCGCGAGACAGCGGAAGGGTTCAGGCGCAGGTTATGTTGCTGTATTTTGCCGGCGTGGCCGCTAACCGAAGAGACAGATAAAAACAAATCCAGCAGCCAGTGTCAGGCTGAGGGGGCAGCAACAGCTCGGTCCGTTACATAACAATCAGAGTATCCCACCCAACTCATGTATTTGACCAAGGGGGGGACCACACAGAGTCTAGTCTGTGTGTTTTCTCTCAGTGATTTACTTCTGGTGTTTAAAACAATAATAAATGGGGGGTTGGGGTGTAGGGGGGTCCTTTGCCCAGGCCCCAGGTGATTAAAGAATAACAGCTCACTGCTGAGCGCGAGACTGAGGAAGTGACATCATCTGCAGGCGACTTAGCAGATGGTGTTTGAGCTGGTTTTTTTTGTTTTTTTGTTTTAAAGTTTTTCAGAATATGAAACCTATATTAATCATTTGATTTTCATCAATTTGTTTAATCAGTTATGAATTAGGATCAGTCCTCTCCTCCATTCATCTTGTATCACCCTCAGACTGATCTTTTAAAAATGATTTATTATTTGGAGTGTAAACTTGGTGTACAATTATA
This sequence comes from Setipinna tenuifilis, assembly GCA_030347295.1. Lineage (NCBI taxonomy): Eukaryota > Metazoa > Chordata > Actinopteri > Clupeiformes > Engraulidae > Setipinna > Setipinna tenuifilis. Next base: position 27,963,182 of record CM059271.1, read on the forward strand.
TTTTTTAAATGGTTTAGTCTGGCTGTACAATAAAAGGTGATGACACCAATGGAGATTCATATGATGTTTATCTTATTATTAATATTTCTTTGTTATATGTGATGTTTATGAATCTTTTTGTATTATGCCAAAACCTATGATTAACTGTTTTATGCACATTTTTGCATCTAACCCTGCTATGTACTGGATAAAATAAGCACACCATCAAGGCCCTGACCTGATAATCACTACAGATCCTGTCATCTCTGCCTGCTACTTTCTCTCACTTATTTTTAATGTCAGCTCGAATGTTTTTCCAGTCACACAACTAAGTACAATTACCCCACCAGGCCCGCTAAACTAGAAGGAAGGATTCCAAGAAACCCAATCCTTAGCAGCAAACACATGAATGCGGCTCCCACCAGGGGCCTAAATTAGAGCAATAATTGGACTACACTTAAAAGGCCATTATTCCAATTAGCACACAGGTTGATGATAAGTTGAACCCCTGGGAAAGACGAGACTTCCTCTGCCTGGTGGTACGATGAGAAGAAGCCCAGTGTCTGTGTGTCTGCAGAGATGCTTGATTTTAAGCACGTGTAGGTAGCATGCAGGGTTTTTTTTGCATTAATTGTACACATATTTGCATTTTGGTACACTATAGACAGTGTGTGTGGCTCCCTTCCTGTGTGTGTGTGTGTGTGTGTGTGTGTGTGTGTGTGTGTGTGAGGCTCCCCCCTGTACATATGTGTGTGTGTGCGTGTGTGTGCGTGTGTGTGTGTGTGTGTGTGTGTGTGTGTGTGTGTGTGTGTTTTGGGAGTGAGGTGGTGGGGGGTTACTCTGGGGTCTGTAAACATTGTATTCCTCTTAGTTGTGTTCCCAGAGGCCTTGACCTCGGGAGCCTTACAATGAAAAAGCAAATTAGAATTAATAGCCACTCCATCCACATCCATCAGGGAGCCACACACAACACCGCGTGGTGCATGTTCTTTTAAAAGGATGAGAAAAAGAAAAGGAAAATCACTAAAGTAAAAAAAAAAACAGTATGTCAAGTCTTGGTGGGGGGCTCAAGTTTAGATTTGTTTTTCGTGATGGCTAAATGAGGTGTTTGTTGGCAGGTGGGCGCTGTGAAATACAAACAGGGGCGGTGTGTGTGTGTGTGTGTGTGTGGGGGGGGGGGTGGGTTGGTGTGGGGTGGGTATTGCATGGGGGGGTGCGGTGGGGTGGGGGTGTTAGCTCTGTGCATCCTGCTGGGAGTGAGTTCCCCTCAGGAGGTCCAGTGGTTGGGCTGGGGTTCTGGGGTTCAGTAGGTGGGGTTCAATACAAATACAAACAGGGGTGGTGTGGGGTGGGTATTGCATGGGGGTGGTGGGTGTTAGCTCTGTGCATCCTGCTGGTAGTGAGTTCCCCTTTAGGAGGTCCAGTGGTTGGGCTGGCGTTCTGGGGTTCAGTAGGTGGGGTTCACTAGAGGCAAAAGGGGGGGTGGTGGGGGGGGGGGGGGGGGTGGCATGGGGCGAGGGTGAAATACAAACAGGGGTGGTGTGGGGTGGGTATGGCATGGGGGGGGCGGGTGGGGTGGAGTGTGTATGGCATGGGGGGTCGGGGTATTAGCTCTGTGCGTCCTGCTGGGAGTGAGTTCGCCTCAGGACGTCCAGTGGTTGGGCTGTGTTTGCTCCCTGTGGTTTGGTTCTGGGGTCCGGCGAGGTTCACTGGACACACAAGGGGTGCTCACAAGACAAGTCATCTGATCCTTGTTCCCACACCTCATCGAGAGCAGCACCAGGCCCGGTGTAATCCGACCAAGCGTCCGAGACCTGTTGGACACAGATCAGACAGAACACCATAGCTCACTTCACTGCTCGCGACATCAAAAAGGGTAGCTGCCAATGGAGGAGGTGAAACAGTGTTCCTGTTAAGGAAAAAAGAGTTAGTGGTCATTGTACCGCTGGTGGAACGACTCACTGTGCATTAAAAAACAAATCGTAACTACAATATTACAACATTACTACGACATTACAAAGAGGCTTTAGTAACACATTACAAACTTAGTCATTAACATTCTGGTAACAACAAACTTATAATGGGGGGTGTCTTAAAAGGTTAAATAATATGTAAATTTCTACTTATTTCTACTTATCTCTACCATTTCTACTACTACTACTACTACTACTACTACCCCTACCACTACCACTACCATTACTACTACTGCTACTACTACTACTATTACTACTACCAGTACTACTACTACTACTACTACTACTACTACTACTACTCTACTGCCTATGCTTTAAATGATGGCTCCAGGATGAATTGAGCATGTCAGGTCTGTCCGAAAACACTGTGACATGGTGAGGGCCTCCCTGTGATGCTGGGTCTGTACTGTGATGGTTGTGCATGTAATGTGATGGTTGTGCATGTACTGTGATGATTCTGCATGTAATGTGATGATTCTGCATGTAATGTGATGGTTTTGCATGTACTGTGATGCTGGGTCTGTACTGTGATGATTTTGCATGTACTGTGAAAGTGAATGTGCTGTGATGTTGGGGCCTGCACTGTGATGGTTTTGCATGTACTGTGATGAGTTTGCATGTACTGTGATGTGGGGCCTGTACTGTGATGGTTCTGCATGCACTGTGAAAGTGAATGTGCTGTGATGGTTTTGCATGTACTGTGATGATTTTGCATGTACTGTGATATTTTGCATGTACTGTGATGGTTTTGCATGTACTGTGATGTTGGGGCCTGCACTGTAATGGTTCTGCATGTACTGTGAAAGCAGTGGCGGATGCTGGTATTCCAAAGAGGGGAAGCTCACTGCCAACTTAATCATAAAATTTGTCCATTTACTTATATGTAAATTCTACCCTTCGTTCCTTCTCTAGAAAATGGTCTGTGACCCTATCACTTACTTTCATCGTGCCCCCTAAATGACAGCTCCTGCCTGGCAAGCAATGACGTTACGTCAATGAGGCGATTTAAGAAGGCTCGGTTTTGTTTTACATTTGCGTTGTGCTTTGCTACTTGAATGCGAGCACCTTCGTCAAGTGCGTGTTCAACTCTAACTCTGCCGAGGCAACTTAATCTCGCACAGGCATTGACATGTTCGTTGCTCTTTTCGTGCCGTTTATATGCTCGGTCAAAGTTGGACAAATCCTCAAAGCCAAGTTTTGACCAGACACATCCGTGAGCAGACACATCCGTGAGCGGGCTAGTGTAGGTGCGCTAGCGGGCTAGTTCAGGAGAGCTGAACTTAAGTAGCACTAGCACCAACCTAACGAAACGAATTCTAACGAAACGAAATTAAACACGAACAAGAAAATTGTAATAAACCAAAACAGAAATATGTGTGAGTGTGATTTATATACAGTGTAAGAAAAGTATTTTCGCTGAGGAAATGCTAAGAAATTGGTCACTGCTTGACTTACGACTTCGCATGCAACATCCGCGATGGGACTGAGCTCCAGCAGCCAAGTGACAGTCTATGTATCAAAAACGCCAGCCAATCAAAACTGGATTCAGAGGTTCACCAATCAACGCGGGGACTGCTTGAAGTCCACACCAGAAAAACTCCGCCCACCATTCCATTCACCCCCAGAGACGCTCAGCGTCCGGGGGCGGGAGAAAAAAATGGCATTTCTCCAATGACCATCCAGTTTCCATGCATAGAAAATGAGGGGTCCGTGCTGGCCCATTGAAGTGCATGGACGCTGGACGTCTATGAGGAAATGCGTTGGCCATAGGCCATGAGAACAAAGTGGAATGCTAAGTTAACAACACCAACTCAGTTGATTTGTGATAATGGGTCTATTATTAACAAACTGGTGTTTGAAATGAACACGTTTTAAGGCATTTTGTAAACATTTGACCATTACATTTTTTGTACATTTTAGGGGAAGCTGAGCTTCCCTTGCAGTCTTAGAGAAATCTCCACTGTGTGAAAGTGAATGGGCCGTGATGGCAGGAATCAAAGCTATGCGTAGAGGGCTACAACATCTTGGTCCCTCAGATGTCGAGTGGCTGCTGCCGTTAGCGTGCCTAAATACACGTGTGTGACTCATGTTACTCTCTCTGTGCCTTTTTGGGTCTGCTGTGAGGAGAAAATCCCACACCCCGTGAAAATTACACAGTTGTGTTTTCAGAAAAGCATAACTTGTTACACAAATACGCAAACAAACAAAGCCGAGGCATAGCTAAGGTCTCCAAATTGCTATGTGTGTAACCATCAAATTACAAGGTAACATAATAGTTTATATAGCTATAAAAGCCGTAATTATGTACAGTGGGTTCATAAATACGTTGGATCTCCAATTTGGGTCTCTCGGAAAGGCTAAATACCTTTCTGTTAATTTGCTCTCTTTCCCGTTTCCTTTGATGATCGCGCTGTGGTGAGATTGAACGTTTAAAAATAATAGGGCTCCTGATTGAAACACTTGACTGGGAGCACGCGGGCATATTGGAGGGGGGAGTTATACCACCACCCCCCCCCCCCCCCTCCCACACACACACACACACACACACACACACACACACCCTCATTCGGACGGATGCAGGGCCAATAATAAAACACTGCTAATCGGAGGGGAAATGTGGGGAAACCCAAATGGATTTTGCAGCAAAGGGGTTGTGAGCCTTCGGCTTCATTAAAGCTCCTATTCCGCTTTGCTTCAAGCCCCATTGACTGTACATAGCCTTTTTTTCCCCTCTCCACGGCTTTGTACGTATATGATTTTATTGTTAAAATCAGATGTGGTGCATGCCAAGTTTCCTTTATGGCAGTACCGGCCATATGCAGATGTACATCAACGTGCACGGTGCACGGCCTTTTAACAGTACGAAGAAAAGCAAAGCTGCGGGAAAGACTTCAGCATCTGCAGCAGCCTGGTTTTGGTGTCAATAATTGCTCTGAGCTTTGACTATTAGCACAAAAATCACTTCCAGTCAAGGAGCCTCCACCGCGGCTTCTCTGAGGCCTGGCCTACTCCTGGTGTTATTTAACTTAGAGTTGGTTCTATTTATTAGTCAGTTTATTTTATTAATGTACTTATTTATTTATTTATTTACTTCCTTATGGTTACCTTTTTTTTTTTCGATTAAAAGGGCATACTTTTGTTTTAGGCTGATCCCTATTTTGTGGTAGCCTGCTGACCAGACATCAGAAACCACACCAGCAGGCAGCAGTCTGGTGCTGTAGCTGTAAATTACTGTACGCTGGTGAGTCTGTACCCTTCTCTGAGGCCTACTCCTGGTGTTATTTCACTTTGAGCAGTCGGGCACCACCAGCTCTACTACTACTACTACTACTATTACTACTACCATTACTACTACATTACTACTACTACTACTACTACGACTACTACTACTACTACTACTCTACTCTAACTGCCTATGCTTTGAATGATGCCTCCTGGTGTTATTTAACTCTGAGCAGTCGGGCACCACCAGCTCCCGTACATGCCAGCGCCGAGCACAGAGCACAGAGCACAGAGCTTAGAGCACAGAGCACCTCGCTGCTGCCTGCCTGCCTGCACAGGGAGCAAGTAGCCGTGTCTGGGGGAGATTATGGCTTTTATGAAAGCGCTGTCAAATCCCATTGGATGTGACGGTGCTTTTGAACACTGGAATCACTGACAGGGGCAGAATGAAGTTAATTAGATATAGGAACGGCCCAACACTGTGCTTGCTGAACTGTGCTTTATGGGTCGACATGCCCCCTTGCCTTGCCCCCCCCCCCAACCCCCAACCCCCCCGCCATCCCCTTGATTCAAATCATGCCACCCTTCCGCTCACACACTACTACACTCTATCTATTCCCAGCTTTGGGGTGCCTGCCTTTTTACGAAACTAAACTTTTTTGCTGTTTTTTTCTTTGGAATATAAAGAAATCTAGTTTAATTTTTGGTGTGTGAAATAGAGTGAAATCTTGTTTAGCAAGCCCATGTGTCCGAGTTATTTTAAAGTGCTCTTTGGCTGTGCACCACCAGAAGCTAGCATGTTATTATATAGAGTATATTACAGTTTGCAGCTGACTACAGGCCTATTAATTTAAAGGGAATATACATTATCTGCACCACTGCGGCTACGCAAACATCACTGGATTGCCCCTGTAATTTTTTTGCAAATTTACGGCTGTAATATATATCAGCCAACATTGGCATGGAGTGGAGTAGCAATGGTGTGTGTGTGTGTGTGTGTGTGTGCGTGCGCGCATGTGTGTGCGCATGTGTGTGCATGAGCATGTGAGTGTGTCTGTGTGTGTGAGCATGTGAGTGTGTGTGTGTGTGTCTATGTGTGTGTGTGTGTGTGTGTGTGTATGTGTCTATGTGTGTTTGTGAGTGTGTGTGTGTGTGTCTATGTGTGTGTCTGTGTGTGTGTGTGTGTGTGTGTGTAAGAAGGAGAGCTCCAGCTCCGGCTCCAGCACTCCCCACCCTACCGTGCAAGGTAGCCAGTGTTGCCACACACACTATTAGGGAAACCCCCCCACCCATGAGCGGCCCCCAGATGTGCTGAGTATATGTGTGCAGACACTGAGGGGGACACTGAGGGGGACACTGAGAGGGGTGATGCAGACTTGCTTAATTTTTTTTAAGTCTCTTCTTGTTGCATCACCATGTGTTATGTGTATGCAACTAAGGCCACACTCAGCACAATACAGTACATAGCACATTACAATACTCAGCGCAATAGAGTACATAAAATAGAATCACATGGTCTAATTTCACACTCAGCACATTGGAGTATATAAAATAGAATCATAAGGTCTCATTCCACACTTAGCACATTGGAGTATACCGGTAAAAAAAAGGATCGTAATGTCGGATTCCACACTCACTGCAGTACATAAAACAGAATCATATGGTCTGATTTTTGCACCTGCCACACTATCATAACAGCGCATAACAAGGACTATAATTTATTTACACAGGCATTCCCATTCCAGTTAATCCATGCACGGTACACTGCAGATATGCGGTTTCTAAATAGTGAGACTTGCTTGGTAAATGCTCTATCAGTGCTCATTATCTCGGCTAGGGGATTGGAGGCTAATTTATAACCCCATTTCTCAACGTCAGTGATCTCAAAGTCTCTTCTCCGGGCCTGATTTATGACACGGCCTGCACCAGGCACATACGCAACACCACCCACCCACTCCTAGAACAGCTCAGTTTAGGGGACCATCATCAATCAAAATAATAAAAGCGAAGGAATTTCCAAGCGAAACAAAAAAAAAATCTGGCTGGCTGGCCCAAGCATCTCTCCCCCAGCAAGCAGGCAGGCAAGAGGAGGAGGAGGAGGAGGAGGAGGAGGAGGAGGGAGGCGCGTAAGAGCTTTGACACGTCTGAAACTCAACACTCTGGGCTTCGCAGTGCATTCTTCTCCTGTTTCTCAGGCAGAGCTGCAGTTGGCCGGCGTTGCCACTGGCTCGTCTTCAGACGCCCCCGCATACCCGCCAACTGCGATCAGTTGAAGCGGAGCCCAGATGAGCTGATGCACTGATAACGGGAACCCTAAATCACGGCACAGTGTCAGTTACAGCGCTGTTTGTGTTTTGGATCCCGTGTCCTCGCACAACCACACACAGTAGTGCAGCAACGCTACATGGGAGGTGAGATGAGGCTGAGGAGGGGAAGGTGGATTCTGTGTACTTTTATGTGGTGGTGGGGGCGGGGGGGGGGGTGGAATGAGAGAGACAGAGAAAAAGAGAGAAAGAGAAAGGGAGAGAGAAAGAGAGAAAAAGAGAGAGAGAGAAAGAAAGAGACAGAGAGAGGGAAAGAGAGACAAAAAGAGTGGGTGTTTGTGTTCATGTGTGTGTGTGTGTGTGTGTGTGTGTGTGTGTGTGTGTGTGTGTGTGTGTGTGTGCATGCGTGCGTGCACAAGAGAGATTTCCTATGCCTAAAAAAGTCTGATATGAGCACAAAAAACATACACACACATACATTTGAGTGCACTTTGTATACAAAGCTATGCTAAAGCCTGCCTGCATCTATGGATGTGTGTTGGCCTACGGGGAAAAATATTAAAAAGATTTATGTTTCCTGGTGTCATTCCTTTGACAATTTGGTACGGTGGGGGGGTGGGGACGGTAATCTGCTCCGTATGGTGCTCGCAGGAGGATCATTGGAGACAGCTGGGACTTTCACAGCTCGGCTGGGTTGAGATGTGTGTGCAGGCTGACAGCACAGCACTGCTGCAGGTGTGCAGGAGGAGAGGAAGCAGCAGGTGCTGCTGCTGCTGCTGCTGCAAGGGTGGCGTCACCTGGTGGCATGGAGTGGAGCAGCAATGGTGTGTGTGTGTGCGTGTGTGTGTGTGTGTGTGTGTGTGTGTGAGAGAGAGAGAGAGAGAGAGACAGAGAGAGAGAGACAGAGAGAGAAAGAAAGAGAGAGACAGAGTGTGTGTATGTGTGTAATTTATTTGCACGTTAGGTAATTGGTGGGTAGAGGACGTGAGTGTGTGTGTGTGTGTGTGTGTGTGTGTGTGTGTGTGTGTGTGTGTGTGTGTGTGTGTGTGTGTGTGTGTGTGTGTGTGTAGGTGGAAGCGCAGGTAGCAGCCAGCTACAAGCAGTGCAGCAGGTTGTCCCAGAAACTGCTTCTGTGTGAGGGCCTTCTGCTGTTTATCTAGAGCCAGTTCCTTTGTGGAGGGGAGATGGAATGGTGACTAGACACCTGTAGAATTCCCAACACAAGACAAGATAGCAAGCTTGTTTGTATGACACCAATGCTGATTAATAACTAAGCAAGTAATACAGTTTTAGCCAGACAGTGTAAACATGCAATAGTGAACTGATAGCCTTGCAAAAGTTCCTGAATTGTCCCTAAGACTCTGATAACTGGGGTTTTCAATATTTACTTGAGTACTGAATGTTTTTTTTGTTTTCCTTTTGATTAGACATGAGCATTCAATTCATACCAAGCTTTTTATTTTATTATTTTTAATTCTTATGATGTTGTGCTACATTAGGGACACCCAATAAGATTCTTAGTTTGTCACATTTTATTTTCATAAAATGAAAATCTTAAATTATGATTCCCAGACAAGTTGTCAGACTTTGGCTGTTCACATCCTATGGATTTTGGGTCTGACTCTTACTAGCAAGTTGTTTCCTGTTTTCGTGCTGATATTACTGAAATAGGGTGGGGATGATTTGGTCCATATAAAGTAATAATCGTCGACTGCCTTGTTAAATGTGGGCAGAGTAAAATACTTTTTGGAAATTGACGCAGTTAGACAAGGGTCCATATTGAGGGAATATTCCCAGAAATAAATAATGGACCATGTCCACAGGGACTTGAGTTGCAAAGCTGAACTGGCAAAGATTTCTCTGACCAATTTATGCAATTATTTTAAACACTGTAACAGCCCAAGAATTCTTCTCACGGGTTTTAAAATTACTCCAGTCAGTCTCCTCAGTTCTAGGAGAAAAGACATTCCCACCTCTAAAAACACTTTTCACAATCTAACAATCTGTTAGCCACACAAACTCCACAGATCTATCCACCAGAAAGACCTCAAATTCAGCAATATGGTCAGTGTGTCCCAAGGTTCTTGCCAACAAGGCACTACACTGTGCCTGTCAAACCTTTCTCCCAATTTATCCATAAAAATCTCATGTTGTTCTATGATGTTACATTTAAAGTCATTAAAGGATATATTTACACTCAGGGACACTATCCAAGTCCTAACTAAGTTTGTGCATGCATAGTTTGTTTTGGCAGAATTGCAATCACATACCAGGGTTGAAATGATGTCTATCAGATATTGCAATGCTGCCCTGATATGCTGAAATGCCTTTCAGATACCGTGAAATGCCTTCTGGATATACTGAAAGGTCTTCATGCACACTGTGCCATACATCATACGTGGAAAGCTTCTCCGTCACCCTTTAGACACGTTTACATTTTCATACTAAGGCATACATGTCAATATGTCAGCGTGCATTTCACACATGTATGTACAACTATTTCACATGTATGTGTCAGCCTGCTTCAGATGTTTCTGTAGGAGAGTTTTGGTAAGACTTTATTTGAAGGTGTCTACATAAAGGGTTACATTAGCATGTTATAAACATGGCATGGCACATATCATGAACTTTACAGTAATACCACTTTGGTAGTCATTCAGATTTTGTAATGTTAAGTTGATATTTTTTTGGGATACAAACTTTTCAAAAAATGAAAAGAAAAAATCAAATGCCCTTTGGAACCACAGACAGGGAGGTAGAGAGAATATAACACAATGTGTGTGTGTGTGAGAGAGAGAGAGAGATAGACAGAGATGGCAAGAAGAAGGGGGTGTAGAGATGCTTGGGTAAAGAAAGAAAGACAGAGAGAGAGAGAGAGAAAGAGAAAGAGAGAGAGATTTAACACTTATTTATTGTAACATTGTCACCAGTTCACATCATAACATGTTACAGCCGAGAGAGAGAGAGAGAGAGAGAGAGAGAGAGACAGAGACAGAGACAGAGACAGAGACAGAGAGAAATTGAATAAAGCTCTATTGAATGGAATTGAATTTGAATTGAGAGAGCAAGACAGAGAGAGACAGTGAAAGACATAGAGAATACATATTAGTACATATGTACAGAGAGATGTACATATTTCAAGTCAATAGTCAATAGTTGCAGTCAACAGTGTGAATACTGGATGTCCTTAACACATACTGTAGGTGCATCCAGGAAGCTGACTGGTTTGGCAACTCATGGAAACTGACAGACATGCCTAAACGTATCATTGTCTTGACAGGATGACTGTTCTCACTCCTCCAGGGCACAGAGCACCGTGAATTTAAGAATGAGGTCCACAGGGGATGGGTTACAATCAGTGTGTCTTGGTGGTAGTGTGTGTGTGTGTGTGTGTGTGTGTGTGTGTGTGTGTGTGTGTGTGTGTGTGTGTGTGCCGTCTGTGTGTGCCCTCTGTGTGTGGGTGTAAGTGTAACTGTGTTTGAGATTGTATGCGTGTCATAGAGATAGAGTCAAATGCTAGGTGCTTGCTGGGTTGGGAGGGAGGGAGGAAGGGAAGGGGAGGGGGGGTATTTTCTTGTTTTTGAACAGCTGCGAAAACAAATGTGATTTATGGCCACACCTGTGCCCTGTTAATGAGCCAAATGACACCAGGGGTGCTCGAGCCCTGACAAGCCAGCCACTCTTACCCCACACACACCACACCCCAACACACACACACACACACACACACACACACACACACACACACACACACACACACACATACACACACACACACCAACCCACCACACCTCCTCTTCCCCCACACCATTCCCCTCCCCCACCACCACCACACACACACCAATCTGCCTCACCCTCCTACCCCACACCATGCCCTCCCCCCCCCACACCCAACCCACCCCACCCTCTCTTACCTTGCAACATGCCCTCTCTCCCCCAAAATCAAACTCAACCCACCAATGTTATCCCCATACCATGCCCACACCCCCCCCCCCCCCCACCCAAGCTACTATGCCATCTCTCCCCCGCACCCAACCCACCCCACAACATGCTCTCTTTGCCCCACACTCAACCCACCCCACCCCTTCTTACCCTACACCATGCCCCCCCCCCAACCATACCCCAACCCACCCCACAACATGCTCTTTCTCCCCCACACCAAACCCACCCCACCGCACTCCTGCCCTTCCCTCTCCTGTCCCCTGTCACCTCCAGTCATAGTCATACACGTCATACATTGTGTGAAAAATAAGATTGAATTGTAAGCCTATGGTTACACTTAGACTGAATCTGATGATCATTCAGATAAACTTTTGAGAAGAGAACAAGGTGAGTTGTGCTGTAATGGTCAGCATTTTACGTAATGTCTTCACTATTTCAAGCCAACAATAACATCAAACACACTCTGGTTCATTTCTCACACACACTTTCATTCCTGAGAGTCTGGGCTCAGATGACCTCCCCATTCATATTGTCTTATAAACAGACACAACAACAGCTGGCAATACACACACACACACATACACATGCTCACGCACAGTGTGTGTGTGTGTGTGTGTGTGTGTGTGTGTGTGTGTGTGTGTGTGTGTGTGTCTACCAGTCTGCCAGTGGTTTGTGTTATGCTTGCCAAATTGGGTAGATTGCTCTTGATGTCAGTTTGGGCCGTCAACCTGTTCTTTTTTCCCTCCCTGGGGACATTTCCACAGCTGTGGATGTGAGATTACCACAGATTTGACTTTCAGAAAAACAGAGAGCATCTGGTGACCTTTACACAATTCGGTTAATCTTCTGCAAAAGGGTCAGCAAAATTCAGATATTTTTTAATCTTCCAAACCAACATAACATATCCAGCATTTTGAAATATGGTTGTCCTTTTCACATCAACTCCCTCAGGCTTGATTTAAGCAGAAGTTTCTGTTGAAGTCCAGCCATGTGTATGAGGTGATGAGGCTTTACTGAATAAGGTGACGTTAATAGCTGTAGCTGAGCTGAAAGGACCTCCCTATGGCTTTGATGGCGGGCCCAAGACAAACACTGTGAGGCAGGTCTGAAAGTGGACTGTTGGACTGGATGTAAGGGGAGTGTGTGTGTGTATATATGTGTGTGTGTGTGTGTGTGTGTGTGTGTGTGTGTGTGTGTGTGTGTGTGTGTGTGTGTGTGTGTGTGTGTGTGTGTGTGTGTGTGTGCGTGTGTGTGTGTCTGTGTGTCTGTGTGTGGGTGGGGGGGAAGGTGAGGGCAGGTGTGAGGGAATCTCTGTCTCTGTGTGTTAATTAAACAAAGCAGGAGCAGCAAAGACCACACACAGCCGTGGCCAGGCAGAGAGAGACAGGGAGATAGAGAGAGTTAAAGAGAGATAGAGAGATGGAGAGATAGATACAGAGAGTGAAAGAGATAGGGAGATAGAGAGAGTGAGATACAGCAGATGTGTAGGTGTGGGAAAGATAGACAGAGGTGGCAAAAAGAAGAGGGGTGTAGAGCAATGGGAAAAGAGAGGGAGAGAGATAGAGAGAGAGAGAGACGGAGAAATAGAGAGAGAGGGAGAGAGAGAG
>CM059271.1:27981168-27993668 GCA_030347295.1 Setipinna tenuifilis
CCCCAGATGCCCTCTCAGCTTCACTGTAAACACTGTGTGTGGACTCTCATTTAGAGATACTGTTATAATCAGCTTCACGGTAAACACCATGTGTGTATAATCTTATTCAGAGATAGTCAGTGTATAATCAGCAGCCTCGATTTTTTAGTACCCCTTATTAACCATTTACTACAATACAGCAGTAAAACTTATTTCCATATTTATATTTGAATGTCAGTGTCAGACCAATACCTCATAGATCATACTGCTGTATGTGAGGCATCTTATAAACAAGACAATAACATGATGACAAAAACATAATGGTATAAACATAAGAAAAAGTACAGTAAGGCTTGTATATAATACAAATAGGACGTGATAAAGATCAAATGGTGCCATGCTGTATGTGAGGCACCTTCTCACTGAAGAGGAAGTGGAGTAGAGGTAAGATCTTAAGCCCAAGTCCGAGTCCGAAATTCGGGTCGGGTCGGGCCTAAAATGTTAATCATTACGTTCGGGTCGGGTTGGGCCGTGCATCTCCCTCGCTGACTTTTTTTTTAAAATAAATATATGTTTATAAAAATGTATACTAAAACGATGTGTGGATACTAAACTAAGGAATACTTGTTATACAATAAATAATTTAAAATATGAAATTTCGGGTTTGCTTCGGGCTCGGGCCTGCAAATCAAATTAATTGGTCGGGCTCGAGCTGGGTCGGGCTTTAATACCCACGGGCCTGGGTCGGGTCGGGCTGGATTTTTTAGGCCCGATCTTACCTCTAAAGTGGAGTAAGAGTAGGACCCCCCATCGCCCATCATTCTCTCAGGGGAAGACTACTGCTGATTGGCATTGTAACTGCTCAGTCAGGGTGAAAGGCAACATGTCCGACACCGTTGCCGTGGCTCCCTGGCTGGCATTCCCAGGATAAGACTGAGGACCGTGGGCTCTGCATTCAGTTAACCTTTTTAGTCAAGTCCAGTAGGCTTTTTTATATTACTGTTGTTTCAGTCATATACATAGTTCACAGTGAGACGAAACAGCATTTTACTGGGAGCAATTGGTTAGGAACTGTTACAAAACAGTACAATGTGTCATACACACACACACACACACACGGGGGAGGAGGGGGTACATGTGTATGGCTCTTGTGGTTAAGGCTGACACACACAATGATAATGTGTCCCAACAGTGCCTTGGACAACTGCCAACATAGGACCGCAGACAAGGAGCTTTAGTTTCCTTCTAAAGGAAAAAAAACAACAATAATCATTATTATTACTCTTTTAGTTAAAAACTCTTTTAAAACTTTGCCTAGAATTGAAATCTTACTGGGAGACACCTGCAGGAAATGTCACGAAGAGTGAAACAGACTTGCTTTCATGTTACACTTTGATACTTTTACACCTCGTCGTTGCAAGTAGTTCAACTGAAAACTACTGAAAAGGGGAGGAGGACAGCAAAGCGTCACTCGCACCTATTTCTTGCGAAGATATAGACGTTACACATACTGATGCTTATCTGATTTGTTTGAAATTTTACCCTCGTCAAAGCTTCATGGGAAACACTTCCTGCCGACAAATCCACTCTATATCGCCTCCTTGAGACGGAAACATCTCGCCACTGGTGTTGCGTTACACAGTCCGTCGTCAACACGCACACACACACAGCGACACACATTCACGCTCTCACCAATAGTAGGGCTACATTGTTACAATCCTCCCATTTCCTGAAACATTTTACTTTCATGTGGCGCACGGAGCGCTCGGTGCTTCTGTCGCTTGGCACTGGACTTCACCTGCCACCTGGACACTGACGTCTGCATGGCGCTAGAGGTACTTTTACATTTTATATTGCTCATTTGTTTCCCTAGATAGCGATAACGTACTATTGTGCAAAGCGAACTGGAGAGGAGCAGTGTCGATTCCACAGTTCTTAAGGTTCGCTATATGTCGTTTGATTTGTTTTTCAAAACAATTTTAGCCCTTTGCACAGTTCATTGCCTTATTTTGATGAGCGTACGCACTTGGTCTGTTTGTAATTAAACGGACATTGCACAAAGAACTGAGTCCTACGTTGGAGTCCGTGTTCTCTAGGCAACGCCAAACCTTCAACTGGGCTGCTTGTTTGCCATGTTTTGGTAATAAAAAAGGCTTGGGCAGTGTTTATTTCAAAATCCTCGATATGTCAACTTTAAACACGGCTTCAGGAGCTTTTTTTCTAGTGAGTTGAGAGATCTGTCTCCAGCCTGACTGAGTGGGAGTGTGGTCGTGAACGAACGAAGCTCTAAGTGCGTTCTACCTAGCCGGCTTCTTTCCTAAACCAGGCTGGAAGTGCACAACTAACGCTTACAATACATACTGCCACAAGCGTGATCTTTTCCCAGGGGTAGTCAAAATTACGATTTCAGTCGAGTTGATCGTATAACGCCCATGCCTTTGTTCTCTTTTGCAGAGCAAACATGAGAGGGGTCCGCCGTAAACTGTCAAGAGGCTGACAGAGATGGGTTGCTGAAAGCGGGGGGCGCTGATTTGGGAATCCCGGGAAGCAGAAGCGCCCATCATCATGACCGTCTTTAAACAGGAGAATGTAGAGGACCAGTACGAAATCGGAGAGGAACTCGGAAGGTATGTGACTGCGAAATCCTTTGGTTTGGTTTTGGAAGCTTGGCGACGGAAGCAAAGCGGGGTGTGGTGTGATGTGCTGTGTGCATTTCGGGGGTGCTGAATTGGAAAGGCTACGCAAGGCACCGCTCAAATTTGGGCATTGATGGCGCTCATATGTAGAGCACTGACTCGTAGTGAAATTGGGAAAAGTCTACAGGGCGGAGAGATTATTTGACTTCTGCTGTTAATATTATTTTACAGGTATTATTGTTAAGCCAGTTGGTAAAGGGGGCGCTGGGCACTTTGCTGTGCCGGCTGTGTGTAAATAGGTTCTGATACAGCATGCAGACATGACTGATGTGACTAATTTGGGTTGCCATGACAAGTTTTCTGCTCTGTGTTTATAAATGGCTTCAGGGGGCAATCTTCCTAAATATCTTCATTTAGTGGTGGAGCCATCCTAGGGTGGATGTCCCTCTATGTGCGTATGGTAGAGATGTGATGTTTCTGCTGGTCCCTGCCTGCCTGCACACCGGTCCCCAGGAGGAGCCTGCATGTCCTGCCTGCTGTGTGGGAGGCCTACTTCAGTGTGCCTAAACAGCTGTCTCATTAGGGACAACTTAAGCATCATCAGACTGGTCTGGTTTTGGAGTGATTTATTGCCGAGTATACCTGTATGACAATAAGACTTTCTGGTCTCTCTGGGTCTTGGCTGTGGGCTGGGTTGGGTTACCCAGTGAAACACAAGAGCACTGTGGTGATTTGGGGTGATTCCGGCCACACAGTGCTCCTCACATGCATGCCAGGGATGTTTGCCATGCTCCGCATGTCACTTGCCTAAGTTGGTCTCATGACTGTCACTCAAAGCGTGGGATAAGAGTTAGATGCTACTGTGTGTGTGTGTGTGTGTGTGTGTGTGTGTGTGTGTGCGCGCGCGCACCAACGACTGCTCTTGTGAAGCATTCCATGCAGCTGGTGTGTAATGGAGAAGTGGTGTGGCAGATAGGTGGTTTGAGTTACACACTGGACTGGATGAGGACTGTTTGAGGAGTAGGACACTCTCAGGCAACTCTCGTGTGGCTATTCAAATTAGAATTGATCAGACAGGAGACACCCGGCCCTGTAATTGACGCGCATTTGCATATTGATCATTTATCTATTGATTATTGATCTCTGGCATATTTTGCATGCCCAAGGATGAGCAGATGTTGTCTCTTGCTCGTTAGACTTTAATGTAATGCCCACTTGGGGAGGCGATGTGTTATCAGTGCAGCATTTTTTTCCTCCCGGGGCTACACTGATGCCTGACAGAATGTCTTTTCATTTTAAAAACCTTTCTACACCCCGCCCCACCACACACACACACACACACACACACACACACACACACACACACACACACACACACACACACCACCACTGTTTTGCTGCAGATCTTTTGTTTTCGTTTTGTTACTCAGCCCGTGTGACCCGTTCCCTAACGCTTTTGCGCACTTGAGACCACAAAAAGCATCTGACCAGTTGGTATTCTACCCCTGACTTTGTCTCGCGCTGGCACCCTGCCCACCCCAAGCGGGAAAGGTGGCCGGTGGAGCGGAGAGAAGTCGCTGGTTGTAGTCATGCATGTTTTGGTTTAAAAAGCAAAGGGCTATTAAACTGGCCAAGACCTGACCAGGCATAACTCATTTGACTGTTGAGGTGAGCGCATCTCCCTAATGCATCTGTGGCAGCCCTGTTTCGATTTCCTTTGACATCCTTAGGAGGCCTCTGGAGAGTTGCAGAGAGATATCGAGATAGGGAGAGAGGGAGAAATAGGGAGGGAGAAAGCGAGGGGGGGGTGGGCAGAGGGGGGCGGTGGAGGTGCTCTGTCATGACTCTGTGACTACAGTGCTTCCTCACAATGACTCAACATGAATCTTAAGGCGCTGGGGAAGAATAAATAGATTCTCTGAGCGGGGAAGAGGGAAGAAGTGTGTTATGAGGTCACCCTCCAGGCTGGGGGATACACACTCCTCGCTCCTGTGTGACGAGAGAGGGAGAGAGGGAGAGAGAGAGAGAGAGAGAGAGAGAGAGAGAGACGGAGAGAGAGAGAGAGAGACAGAGAGACAGAGAGAGAGAGGGAGAGGGAGAGGGAGAGAGGGGGCCAGGCCCCTGGTCACTGCTGAGTGCAGGTGATGGATGGAGGCATGGTGCAGGAAGCACTTTTAATGGATTAGCATTAATTAGGCTAGTCAGTGCAGTTAGGTTGCGTCCATTTGTTGGGTGTAAATCACAGCTTTAACAAGTCTCGTCTGTGTCACTGAGCAGTAGTAGCATTAGTATTGAGCGCTGGTATCGCTGGCTCAGTACTCCCAGAGAACGATGTGTTCATTCTCTCTCTCTTTCTACAACAGGCTTGTCTGTCCCTGTCCGTCTATCCATCTGTTAGTCTGTCTGTATGTCTGTATGTCCGTCTGGCTGTCTGTCAGTCTGGTTGTCTGTCTGGTTGTCTGGCTGTCTGGCTTGGTTGGTATTGGCTAGAGTGGAAATGTGGTATTAAAACACCATCATGACTACTAGAAAATGATGTACATTAAATTCTCAACCTATTTTGCTAACTGACATAAATAACTGGACAGCAATTGTAGTTTTTTGTTAGTACAGCTAGTAGAGTTGTTGGGCTAATTGTGCCATCAGCTACATTCAGTGCTTTACCCTACCCCTACCCCTACCCTACCCTACCCTACCCCTACCCTACCCTACCCCTACCCCTACCCTACCCTACCCTACCCCTACCCTACCCTACCCCTACCCCTACCCCTACCCTACCCTACCCCTACCCCTACTCCTACTCCTACCCCTACCCCTACCCCTACCCCTACCCCTCTCAGGGCTTTCAAGTCCGCAAAATGGGGTGTTTCTTTGCCCTTGAACTCTTTCTTGTGGCCTCTCTTTCTGCCCTCATTCTGTGTGTATGAGGGTTTGTGTGTGTGCTTGAGTGAGAGAGAGAGATGTGTGTGTGTCTGTGTGTGTGAGCGAGAGATGTGTGTGTGTGTGTGAGAGAGAGATGTGTGTGTGTCTGTGTGTGTGTGTGAGAGAGAGAGAAAGATGTGTGTGTGTGGGGGGGGGGGGTCTAAACTGATTCGGCCCCTTGTCAGAGCTCTGAGAGCGTTTAATGGGCCTACATCAGAGGCAGGCTTGTGTGGCGCTCAGGCCAGGGGGGTTAAACACACAGCCCCACTCCACAGGAGCCTGGGGGAAGCTCAGACGCTGGAGGGGGAGAGGGGGGCTGGAGAGGAGGAGGGGGGGAGGGGAGGGGAGAAGAGGAGAGGGGGAGGAGATGGGGAGGACGGGGGGGGGGGGGAGAAGAGGAGAGGAAAAGAGGGGAGAGGAGAGGGGAGTGGGCGTGGGCGGGCGTGGGTGGGAGAGGAGAGGAGAGGGGAGAAGAGGAGAGAGGGAGGAGAGGAAGCGAGAGGGGAGAAGAGGAGAGGAGGGGAGGGGGAGTGGATGCTGGAGAAAAGGGTAGAGGAGGGGAGGGTAGGAGGGGAGGGCAGAGGAGGATGAGGAGGAGAGGAGCTGGAGCGGATGCTGGAGGAGAGGAGAGGAGAGGAGAGGAGAGGAGAGGAGAGGAGCTCCTCTGTATTTTGGCCTGGCGTGCCCCTGCCCCTGCCCCTGTCCCTGCTCCAGCCTGGCGTCAGGGCTGGCCAGCATAATGGGGCTGAATGGGGCTGAATGGAGCACGTTGGCTCCATCGCTTTGGCAACCCCACAACGGCATTCCCTTCTGCAACTGCAATTCACTGGCACGGAACTGCGCTGAAGGTTTATTTTGATTTGTGTGTGTGTGTGTGTGTGTGTGTGTGTTTGTGTGCTGTGTAGTGACATTGTGCTTTTTTCCCCCCTTTGGTGGTGGGCGGGGGACCCAGGCCTGGCAGTAGTTGAGCTTAGAGTTTGCACTGGCAGTGAGATTTTTAAAATGCCCTCTATTTGCCCCACACCAGCCCCACATTGGGTCTCCAATCCTGGGAAAGGGTTGTGGGCTATCTGGAAGCGTGTCATTATTATTCCAGGTGAAGGCTGCAGGTAGGCCCCTAGCCCCAGAGCCCCAGAGCCCCAGAGCTGCTGCCTGGGTGCAGTGTGTGCATGAAGGGTCCGCTGTCTTAATGGCGTGGAAGCATGTGGATGACATTTGCAGAGATGTGTGTACTCAG
The DNA here is from genome assembly GCA_030347295.1 of Setipinna tenuifilis. Lineage (NCBI taxonomy): Eukaryota > Metazoa > Chordata > Actinopteri > Clupeiformes > Engraulidae > Setipinna > Setipinna tenuifilis. Next base: position 27,987,943 of record CM059271.1, read on the forward strand.
CGGCCATGTTTGAAGCACGCCTCATTTGATGCTCATGATGTGAGCAAGAAGTACTAAAGTTGGCTGTGTGTGTGTGTGTGTGTGTGTGTCTGTGTTTGTGTCTGTGTCTGTGTTTGTGAGGAGGCCCAGTCTGGTCATTAGCAAAATGATCAAAAGATGAAGTAGAAGAACAAAACACACCACATTCACGCACACAGACACACGCGCGTACACACGCACGCACACACACACAGACACACGCGCATACACACACACACACACACACACAAAGACACGTAGGCACACAAACACACACACACACACACACCATACTCTCTCTCACACACACACACAATGATACACACACACACACACACACACATAAAGACACACACACACACACACACACACATGCATGCACACACAGAAGCAGCTGGATAATCCCCTAGTCAGCAGTGATATCTGTGTTACAGTGTCAGTGGAAGACTCCGAGGCAGTGAGCAAGGCTGCTAACACCATTTGTTCTCCATGCTAATTGCTTCTGCTTTTGTGTCTCCTTCGTGTGTGTGTGTGTGTGTGTCTGTGCGTGCGTCTGTGTGTGTGTGTGTGTGTGTGTGTGTGTGTGTGTGTGTGTGTGTGTGTGTGTATGTATATGTATGTGTGCGTCTGTGTCTGTGTGGCGGTTGGGCGGGGGTCATGACAGTGCTGCAATCTTTCCCTCTCTATTTGCTCAGCCTCCAAAAATGCAGGCTAGTTTGTCTGAGGTGGGCCAGACTAGGGAGCGGCTGCCATGTTGGTCAGGGTCAGTGTGTGTGTGTGTGCGTGTGTGTGCATGTGTGTGCGTGCATGTGCGTGCATGTGCGTGCGCGTGCGTACGTGTTTGTGTGTGTGTGTGTATGTTGCTGTGTGTGTATGTGTGTGTGTGTGTGTATGTTGGTGTGTGTATGTTGCTGTGTGTGTGTGTGTGTGTGTGTGTGTGTATGTATGTGTGTGTGTATGTATGTGTGAGTGTGTGTGTGTGTGAGCTGCCTTGGTGTGCTCTTGTTTTGGGAAAGCTTTGCTCCACAGAAACATAAAGTGTCTCTCTCTAAGGTTTGGATGAAATGCCTAGGAACCATCCCTTAGTGGTGTGCGAAGATGCAAAAAGCATTTCCCACAGGGTGACCTAGATTTTCTCTTGCAGTACAATGTGTGTGTGTGTGTGTGTGTGTGTGTGTGTGTGTGGAGGAGGGCAGAGGATTGCTGTGCCGAACTGTCACGACTGTGACTCATCATTAAAGATAAACTTCTTTTCACCGCCCCCACTCTCCCCCTCCGCCCCCATTCTCCCCCACCAACCACCAACAACTACCGTACCAGTAGTCCCCCCACCCCGCCTCCCCAGCCCCTAGCCCCCACTCCTGCCCCCGCCCTGCCCCTGCCCTGCCCCCTATCCATGTACAATTAGAAAAATGAAAGAGTGGGCTTTGAGTGATCTGGGTGCGTTGTCAGAGTCACGCCGTCGTGTAGCTTTAATGATCATCCCTGTTTGAAGTAGCGTGCACCCTGGAATCCCATGTACTGGCTTAGTGGGTGTGTGTGTGTGTGTGTGTGTGTGTGTGGCGGCGGCCACACCAGGAGTGTTTGTGCAGTTCAGCTTTTAAGCTTCGAGTAGTGCCTAATGAGATCAATGAATGAATGTGTGTGTGTGTGTGTGTGTGTGTGTGTGTGTGTGTGTGTGTGTGTGTGTGTGTGTCTGTGTGCGTCTGTGTGTGTGCATTCTTAGTGTAAGTGAGTGATGTAGAAAAAACACATGATGATGGTAGCTGAGGTGAAATGAAGCCCCACTGTGTGAGTGTGTTATCTTTGCTCATCCAAGCAAGTCAAGAATGAACGTGAGAAACAAAGAGCAGACATGAGTTCAGTCCTCTTCTTCTTCCTCCTCCTCATCCTACTTGTCCTCCTCCTCCTCCTCCTCATCCTCCTCCTCATCCTCTTCCTCCTCCTCTTCCTCCTCCTCTTCCTCCTCATCCTCTTCCTTCCCTCCCCTCCCCATGTCTGTGTGTGCATGGGATTGTGCCTGTAGATCACGTTGACTGACACAGACAGGTTTCCTGGTTCCTGTAGTAGTAGGTGTCATCATGTAATGGAGGTCTTCCTACACAGTCCAGCCCCAGACTCGAACCCACGACCTTACAGCAACTCTGCTTTGGGAGACGGATGAGCTAACAAGTGAGCCAAAAGCCAGGCTATAAGCTAAGTCAGTAGCGTATCCTTTTGAGGTGTTGGATGAGAAGTGTATTAACATTCTGATTCTCTGTCAGAGGGACGTAAAGCATAACACACACACTCACAGTGCAAACTACCCGACTACTGTCTCTGGCAAAGACCACATCAAAGCTGTGAGTCTGGCTGAGGAGATGCAGTGTGGTGGGGTGGGAAGGGGTTGGAGGTGGAGGGGGGTTGGGGGCTGGGAGGGGATAGTGTCCAGAGGTTAGATCCACTCCAGCAGCCCACACTGCTGTGTGCCTCAACCCCCTGCTCCTCAGACAGAGACCCATTGTGTGCTGCGGACACACACACACACACACACACACACACACATGGACATACATATACACAGACAGACACACACACACACACACACACACACACACACACACACACACACACACACACACACACACACACACACACACACACGGACATGGACATACACATACATACACACAGACATACACAGACACAGATACAAACACATACACAGAGACATACACATACATACACAGACACAGACACACATATACACATATACACACACACACACACACACACACACTGAGGAAAACACTTTTTTTCTGTGGAGGCTTATGTGCAGGCTTATGTTTGTTTTCACCTTATGTTTGTATCTTCCTTAAAATATGTTACCAACACCGCCACACTATTTCCCCACCCACTCTTTGCGACATCTTGTGATGTGTGTGTTTGTGTGCGTGTGTGTGTATGTGTGTATGAGTATGTGTATGTGTATGTGTGTGTACTATATGTGTGTGTTTGTCTAGTGTTTAGAGCGTGTGTAGCAGAGGCAGGGGCACATAGGCTGACGGGGTAAATCCACTGTGTAATGAAAGCATGGGGTGTGTGTGTGTGTGTGTGTGTGTGGGGGGGGGGGAGTGGTGACTGGGGAGTGGGGTGGTGGCGGTGGTGGCCATTGGCCATTGTCTGCCCTCTGCGCTATCCCCCAACAAATGGAAACGGTGGCCACAAAAGGATGCTGTGAGCTAGGGGTGGGAGGGGTGCGTGTTTTGTTTTTGTGTGTGTGTGTGTGTGTGTGTGTGTGTGTGTGTGTGTGTGTGTGTGTGTGTGTGTGTGTGGCATGGTGGGGGTTGGACGGTTGAGCTTGGTGGGGGTTGTGTCGTGCCTGCCCACCCTTGTTGCTCTGGCTCATAATGCCTTATGTGGGTGCTACGTCACACTGTGAGGGAGGCCCAGAGTCAGACGCTTTGGCCTGGCAAATACAGGCAAAGATGGTGGATAGCCAGAGCAAGATACTTCACTCTGGTTCATGTCTGTGGGACCAAAGATGGTGGATAGGCAGAGCAAGATACTTCACTCTGGTTCATGTCTGTGGGACCAAAGATGGTGGATAGGCAGAGCAAGATACTTCACTGTGGTTCATGTCTGTGGGAGCAAGTGGGGATCAGTTCGAGGCTACATGGCTGTAGTAGCTAGTGCTGCACACTAAAAATAAACTCGGTGCACACTTGAATTAAATTTGATTTTCTCCAGAGTGGAGAGTCATACTATCACAACATTTTCCTTAAATGGCCTGAGGGGGTAGGAGATCATGAGATCATGAGATCATGTGTCCAAAATGTATGTCCATTGCTCAGAAAAAAAAGGCTTGTGAAATTCTAGGGTTCTGCCATAAACCTCAATGTTGCAGAGCGTGCCTCTGCACTGCATAAAGGGGGATTAGAGCCCCCCCCTCTTCTTCCTCCTCCTCGTCCTACTTGTCATCCTCCTCCTCCTCCTCCTCTTCCTCCTCCTCCTCCTCCTCCTCCTGCTCGATGTCCAATGGTCATAAAAATAAGGCTTGTGAAATTTTAGGGTTTTGCCTTAGACCTCAATGTTACAGAATGTGCCTCTGCTCTGCATAAAGGGGGATTATTGCACCCCTCCCCATCCCAATCGATCATGGTTCCAGGAAGAGGCTCGTCATGAAGGATCTTTGCATATCTACCATCTCTGATAAAGGATGTCCGGACACACAGTCACTGTTGTGTGTGTACAGTACATAGCATTTGCGGTCATCCCTGAACATTAGGAATCTCACTTTCTAACCAGGAATTTAGCTACATACTTGTTTAAAGTAGGATTTGAGCCCTCGTAGCAGGCACATATGGGACTTTGAGCTCGACGTCATGCCATGTGGACCGGGAGCGTGGGAGTTTAGCCCATGTACTCATTGTTGTCTGTCTGGGATTATCCCCTGTTGTTATGACTCAATAGCACCATAAAGCCAGCACATTAGCAGCGTATCAGTGTCTGTGTGTACCATATGCTCACACTGACTCCCTCCATCACATGCTGCAAACACACACACACACACCCCCTGGACTGCGAGCTGGGAGGGGATTCCCTCACCCTATGGCGGTGTGGTGACGGAGTCTCCTGCCTTCGCTAGCACTGGTAGCAGCTGTATGGGTGAGTCTAGTACTTTAGGTGGATTACCCTGATGAATGGCCCTGAGGACTGGACTGACAGCAGTGCTCTCCTCCTCTTTTCATCTTCTCCTCTCTTCTCCTCCTCTCCTCTCCTCTCCTCTCATCCTTTCCTCTCCTCTCCTCTCCTCCCCTCCTCCTCTCCTCTCCTCTCCTCTCCTTTCTTCTCCTCTCCTCTCCTCCTCACCTCCTCTCCTCTCTCTCTGGCCTGCTCCTGCATACATTATGCTAGTCACTCTACGGTGATGTGTGAGCATACAGCACACTAGTCAATACGATCAATAACGCACTCCATCCCATTCGCCACATGGACAAGTGTGTGTGTGTGTGTGTTTGTGTTTGTGTGTGTGTGTGTGTGTGTGTGTGTGTGTGTGTGTGTGTGTGTGGGTGTGTCTGAGTGTATTTACCGGCCAACCCTCTCTTTTATCTACAGATTGACTTATAGTGTATGCATATACACTACATACACTATATGTCAATATGTACGTGTCTGTGTGTGTGCACGTGCATCCCAGCAACACGTCCCATTCCACACATATAGTACGTGTGTGTGTATGTGTGTGTGTGTGTTTGTGTGTGTGCGCGCACGTATAAGAGAGGGTATATCTTTCAGTCAGCCCCTTCAATTTTGCGCATATATACTGTGTTTGTGTGTGTATGTGTGTGGGTGTGTGTGTATGTGTGTCTCTGAGTGTGTGCGTGCTCGCTTGTCATGTTATCCCCACTTACCTGTTAAAAAGGTCAGTTTGCAGCACTTCAGAAGTGGCAGTTCAGCTGAATCAGTCCCACCTCCTCAGCCATCTGCACTGTGCTCATGCCTGCTAAAGAGCAGTGTGTGTGTGTGTGTGTGTGTGTGTGTGTGTGTGTGTGTGTGTGTGTGTGTCTCGCACAGGGTCGTCTTTATGTGTGTCATCGATGATGATGATGGGGGGCCCTCACTATCTGTCTCCCCGCGTGCGGTGGCGGCGGCGGCGTGATGTTGATGCCTCGGCGTGGCTGCTTTATTGCTGCGGACGCAGGGTTTACGTCCGGCATACACAAAGG
>CM059271.1:28008668-28011168 GCA_030347295.1 Setipinna tenuifilis
GTGTGCGGGCAGGTACTTGTGTGTACAACAGACTTACTCTGCTGTGTGTACAGCAGACTTACTTACTCAGGTACTTGTGTATATACACCAGACTTACTCCAGAGGATTTAAAAGCCACCGTCTGCATTTGTTTAGTGTCGAATATGGTATGTGAACCAAATGCTGGTGGTTACCTAGGAACAGGGCGCTTCGCACACACAGCTGAGGATTTTTTGTAACGAAGGGAAGTAAACAAAATTACAAAGTAATTGGAAATCCCCTCCCACACACACACACACACACACACACACACACACGCACACGAACACACACAAACACACAAACACACATATGCATTAACATGACATCTCAAACAACAAGTTGGTCCTCTTTGGACTGAACAGCTCCGACCAAAGGTCCCACTGATTTCTGATTAAGTGCTGCTTACTTCCTCTTCTCCCTAAACTCTTGCCTGTGCTGTGTCACTGGGCCAGACTCATGGGGGGAAGTGGGAATGTGAAATGGTGTGGTATGCTCTAGTAGTCATCCTTTTAAAGAGACAACTGGGCGCCAACCAGGGGAGATAAGTGTGTCACTCTCCCAGGCTTTATTGCGCATTTCCAGCACTCATCTCTCTCTCGCGCTTTGTAATGCACATGTCAGTCAGAATACGGGCACAATATATGTCAGTCAGGATACAAGTGCAATCTGTTTAATGCAGTCACTGATGGTTACCTGACCGTACAAAGTGTGTCTCTCCCTTTTTTTCTCTCTCTCTCTCTACCTTTCTGTCTCTCTCTCTCTCTCTCTCTCTCTCTCTCCCAGGATTTTAAAGTTGATTTTTTTATTGGGAAGCAGTCTTGCAAAAGAGAACACTCACTTTAAACCTCACTCTTTCAAGGACTCGGCCTCTCTTTCTCTGTCTCTCTTTCTTCATCTCTTCTCTATCACTTTCTTTCTCACAACCCTCTCACCTTGTTCATCCATGAAGCGTCTTCCCTACCCCCCACCCCACCCCCCCCGAACAGCACTGCACACCTCCTTATCTCCCCACAGCACTGTGGCAGGGGCTTTTAGAGGAGGAGACAGAGCGCTTGAGAAATCAACTATAAAAATTCATGGGGACTCTTTGTAATGCCAAGATGACGAGGGTCTTTTGGCAGCGGAGCAGGTGGGATATTTGCAATCATCTGCCGAACTGTATGAACGCCGTTCCAGTCATGTTGCGGTACCGCACTCCGCTGTACCACACTTGCCGTGTAGTGAAGCACAGCACTGCACATGTGCAGTTCAGAATAACCTGTGTGAATAAGGGCTTTTAAAGCTTTATTTTGATACAAAACCAGCAAACAGTCCTAGGCATTACAATAACGTTTTCACTGTGATTTCAACCACATATAATTTTTTAATGTCCCTCAGTCATCGGAGAGTGCATATACTCGTGTCTGGCCATTCGTTTAGGTAGGGCCTGCTCTTATTAACCCGAAGTAGATGCTCAAAGGGGTCGCCAACATGGCCGCCGAGTGTAGGGCCTTGACTGTGGGCAATCTGAATGCCAGTGGTGCTGGGGCCTTAAGTGCAGTGTGCTATTGCCTGAGACTTTAACAATAGCTTTTGTTCAGGCGGCTCGCAATTACCTGAGAATCCACCCCCACAGCCTCAAAACCTGTGAAGGGCCTGCTTTAAACGCTCGTCCATTTCCTTGGCTTAGATGTGCATTTTGTATTTCCCCTTTGCAGTGGAGAGCTCGTTTTTTAATTTATTTATTTACAAATGTGCTGTTTCTCAGGGTTTTTTGTAATTAAAAGGATTACACAAACAAGCAAAACTGGCATTTATACTAGGAAATAAAAGTAAATTAATTCATTAATTATTATTGTATCGAATCGTGTCGGATTGAGCATTGTATCGATTCGGGAAATTTGTATCGTCACAGCAATGTGTTTTGGGAAAGTGCCATGTGAAAATGGGGACACTGCAAGCAACGCCCCCCGACTCAACCTGCTCCCTATACTCTAGTGGAGTATGGTTGCTTGCTTGGGGGATTTAGATGGCTGCTCTGTATCGGTGTGTGTGCGTGTACGTGTGTGTGTGTGCGTGTGTGTGTGTACATGTGTGTGTTATCCCCTGCAATAGAAGCTTTGCTGACAATGGGTGCAATAAAACCATAAATACCTTGGCACAACACACATACACACACACACACACACACACACACACACACACACACACACAGGTCCGTAATAACGGACCAATACTTCCTTCTCTTTCTCTCTCTGCTTCACACACACACACAAATACACACACTCAAGTGACTCAAGTCTCTCTCTCTCTCTCTCTCTCCCTCTCTCTCTCTCTCATACACACATACATGCACACTTGCATGCACACACACACACAGACGCACACATACACACTTGCATGCACGCACACACACACACGTGCACGCACACACACACACACACATGGTGAGAGTAAAAATAAACAAGGTCTTTTTTTTGCTCAGCCTCCAGATGCTGAT
>CM059271.1:28013668-28016168 GCA_030347295.1 Setipinna tenuifilis
AGGATGGTTAATCTATGCCAGAGTGCCCAGCACCATGATTTAAGTGCCCTGCGTGTTGCAGCACTGATTAACCCACCTGAATGTCAAACGCTACCAGTTGGTCTCATGTGATGCTGCAACAGCTTTGTGTGGTTGGCAAACGACTCTCCATTTATGAGGAGAGGAGGATGTGACAGGCCCTTATGTGTTCCTCTTGTTGGCCTCTTTCAGTATGGCTAAAGCTTGGTTTATACTCACCGTGTATGTGAGTGTGTGCAACATCGTGACATCAAAATGACGTCCATCCCCATGGTGTGCGGCAACTTTTAGGGGTTTGTCACGAGGTTGTGATACACCAATTTTGTGACGGTCACACAACATCCATGCAGTGGTCTATTCCTGATGGAAACATTCAACATAAATACACTAGTACTGTTTAAACCAGGCTAACTTATTTTGCCTTATCCTATTGTCCTACCATCACTTATAACATCTTTCCTACTGAAAAACATTCAGCATAAATAAGCTTATACTGCTGGAAACAGTAAATAGACACACTGAACCGAAACCTTTAGGGTTTGTCCACTTTAATTCCTAAATCAAGATGTAAACCTGCAATTCAGTCATGTTTCACTCCTCTGAAACGTGAGGCCTTCCGCTGATTACCCCTCTGATAAGGAGAGGATTTGTGTGCGTGTCAAGGGGCAGTATAAAAAGGGCTGGGCGCGTCGGTGACGTCACAGTGGTACACCATACACCATAGTTCCTGCTGTAGGCTTCAGCTGCACGTGTGTAAAGCTTTTCAATGAAGCGCCACACACACCTGAGTGCTGAGTGGTGCATACAGCAACTCAGCGGCTTACCTGCTGATACGTGTTCAGTAGTATGGCTTCTTTTGGCTTTCCCTAATAGACTGGGTCTCCCTTTTTCTTTCTCTCTCTCTCTTTCTTGCCCTCTCTTTTCTCACTGACTTTCTCTCTCTGTCTCTGTCTCTCTCTCAGTCTCTCTGTTTGTCTGGTTCTCTGTTTCTCTTTCTCTGTCTCTCTCTCTCTTCCTTGCCCTGTCTTTTCTCACTGACTTTCTCTCTCTGTCTCTCTGTCTCTCTGTCTGTCTGGTTCTCTTTCTCTTTCTCTTTCTCTTTCTCTGTCTCTGTCTCTCTCTTCATTGCCCTCTCTTTTCTCACAGACTCTCTCTCTCTCTCTCTCTCTGTCCGTCCCTCTCATCACTCTTTCTGACGTGCAGACTCACACACTGACACACTGATAAAATGCAAATGCTTGTGTGTGTTTGTATGCGGCAGCTTGGCGGGACCTGATTGGTGCCGGGCTGACAAAAGGTGAGGGAGGGGGTGGGGGCAGGAAGAATGGGGGCCCTGTGGCCTTGTGGCTGACATTAGCATCAGAAAAACACTACTCCAAGGCACTGGGGGACAGCTTCCTTTTCCTTCCCCGCACTCCGCAACTTGTGTCTTCGTCTTCCTTTTTTTTAAGGAGGAGGGGTGGGGGTGGGTGGTGCCTTGAGAGCACTTGTTGTCTTCTCAGAAAGACACGATGGGCATCATTTTCTCACAGAATTTAATTTGCTCGCAGGTTGGTTTGCCTCCACATGTTATGACTAACTGTGCCCTACCTGTAGCCATAGTTCTGACATTTCTTCTTTTTCACTTTAGCAGTGTGAGAAATTATGTTTGACTTTTATATGCAAGTCAACAGGGCTGCATTGGCCACAGTTAGTTAGCCTGTGTGTGTGAGATGGAGCAGGGAATGTGCCGTAGGACGTGGACACTCACATATGAGGAAGTGTGGAGTGTTATTAAAGAAAAACAGGAAGTTAGAAAAAGAATGTGAGGCTAATGTGTGTGTTTGTGTGTCTGTGTAGTGTGTGTGTGTGCGCGTGTGCGCGTGTGTGTGTTTTGTATGGTGTGTGTGTGTGTGTGTGTGTTTTTGTATGGTGTGTGTGTGTGTGTGCGTGCATGCGCGTGTGTGTGTGTGTGTGTGTGTGCATGTGTGTGTTTGTATGGTGTATGTGTGTGTCTGTTTGTTTTGCTTCAGTCCTTGATCTCAGGGTCATGAAACTGGCAAAAGCATGTAGGCAGGGCCCCCAGCCCAAACGCCCTGATTGGCTGACAGTGCCAGCCCCGCCATCCTCATTGGTTGACAGTGCCAGCCCAAACGCCCTGATTGGCTGACAGTGCCAGCACTGCCAGATCATTCAGACACGGAAAAGCCCCCTGCTGGAGCTATCAGGGCCGTTCGTCCACCATCATTACATAATAGTGACACAGAACCAGCTGAAGGGGGGGGGGGCAGTGGGAGTATCCCAGATTGGGGATGGAGGCTTGAATACCACCAGACCAGATCTGAACCTCTTCCAGTCCAGGAACATTATTTGGGAATGTTGTTGGGGAATGGGAATGTTGGTTGGAAATGCACAAACAGGCCACTCTGCATTCACAAAGCAGCACTGATGTCACACAGCATTAGAGTCACCCATCAGAGCAAGCACTAGCAGTGTGGTAACA
>CM059271.1:28028668-28033668 GCA_030347295.1 Setipinna tenuifilis
CATTTTAATTGCCCAAATCACTGAGGTGGCATGGTGTAGTGTGTGTGTGTGTGTGTGTGTGTGTGTGTGATGAGGTGAGGTGGCATGGCGCAACAGTAGGGGTGAAAAAAGCAGATGCTGTGTAGAGCAAAGCCACTGAAAAGGGGGAAGCGTGTGTGTGTGTGTGTGTGTGTGTGTGTGTGTGTGTGTGTGTGTGTGTGTGTGTGTGTGAGCCTTTGGCCACAGCACTTCTTGTTGTGATTGTCCACTCACGTCACCTCCTCCGCAGACCAGACTGCGGTGCACTGCCTCTTCCCCATCGTCTAGTCTAGTCAGCCCACCTTCTCTCTGTCTCTCTGCGTCTTTCTCTCTCCCCCTCTCTCTCTGTCTGTCTCTCTCTCTCTCTCTGTCTCTCTCTCTCCCTCTCCCTCTCCATCTCCCTCTCCCTCTCCCTCTCCCTCTCTAGCTCTCTCTTTCTTTGTCTCTCTCTTTTTTTTTCTCTCCCTGTCTCTCTCTGTCTCTGTCTTAGTCTCTGTCTCAGTGTCCGTCTCTTTCTCTATCTGTCTGTCTCGCTCTCTATCTCAGTCTGTCTCTTTCTCTCTGTCTCTGTCTCTCTTTCTTTCTCTATCTCTCTCTGTATCTCTCTCTTTGTATCTCACTGTGTCTTTCTCTCCTTCTATCTCTCCCTGTCTATCTCTCCCTCTCTCCCTCTCTCCCTCTCTCTCTCTCTCCCTCTCTGTTGCTGTCTCTTTCTCTTCCAGTCTCTGCCTCTCTCTCTATACCTCTCTCTGTTAGTGGAGGCTGCAGTCCCTCCTTTTCATGTCCTTTTCTCTCTGTGAGTTCAGCTCTGTGAGGGTGTTGAAAGGCAAGGGGAGCTGGTGTAAGCTGGACGCTAGCTAGTTGCTGTGGCTGCCGCACAATGCCAAGGCCATCCCACACAGTAGTGCTCTTTAAAAATGCATCACTCTGGGGACTAATGCTTAGTCTACACGCATAATGCATGGGCTCAATGAATGCAACTAGGGCATGAAGGGTAGTCCCATTACACTTCCTTGGTCAGGGCTTCAGGTCACTAGGAATAAAAAATAAAAAATCACACATACCTGCTGTTCTGGTGTTATGTTTTATTTATTATATATTTATTATATATATATAGGTCACTAAAAGGTTAGTAAAAATCACACAAACCTGGTATTATATATATACATACAGGTTTGTGTGATTTTTTGTAACCTTGTAAGGCATTCCCATCTTAAGTTCTGAAAAAAAAAACTCGATGTTTTGCAGGTTGTCTTTTTGTAATGCAAACAGTAAAAAAGTGTATTTTTTTCTGTTTTCTCTTTTTTGTCTCCGTGCAGAAAAAGAATGACGATTCAGGACAGCCTGCAGCATTCCTGGATCAAGGTTGGGGTCATCTGCTTGCAGATTTATATTGACTGAATTTGACTGAAAACCATTCAAAGGTATTTATGAAGTGAAGTGAATAACACTACCTGCCCTTTTCTAGCCAAAGGACACACAACAGGCACTTAGCAGAAAGGAGTCTGCCGTGAACATGGAGAAGTTCAAAAAGTTTGCAGCACGGAGGAAATGGAAGGTATGTTTGATGCCACTGGTGGTTGCTGTAGTTGTATTTTCAACTATCATCAGTACTCAGCATAGCAAATGTGTACAGAGCATAAAATATTCCACTGCCGGTTGCTATACTGTAGTTGTATTTTCAAGATGTCATCAGTACTTAGTGAAGTATTTTTGCTCTGTACGCATTTGCTATTCTATGTGAACGATCAACAGCATGAACTCTGATGGGCAGAGTTTGGAAAGTAGCTTTCGTTGCACAATGTTCCAGTCAGTGCAGTCAAGCTGTCTTTGACGTTTCCACGTCAGCACTTATGGCTCGAATTAAGAAATAAATGCACAAAATAAATGTGGACGGCTTTGGCAGATGTAGTTTGGATTAAAAATGTGGCCTTGGTTAGAGTAGAGAGAGCGTTGTTGTTGAGTTTTCACAACAGGGCTGTGTGAAGCGATGTTAAAATGTGTGTCGGAGTATGAGAGCCACTGAGCCACAGTGCCATAGCTAAGGAGAGACTCATACATATTTACACACCCACTCGGCACAGCGACTGCGAGGGAAGAGGAAAGGCCTTGGTAGTCTGTGTTAGTGAGAGGCACAGAAATGCTGGGGGATAAAACCGTGTGTTCATGCATGCTGCTGTTCCCAGTGGGTGGACGGTGGCATTGTTCTGAATCATGGCCTTGGTTCAGCCTAAATGTAGCATGCTCTAACCTCTGTCTCTTTTTTTCTGTCTGTCTGTCTGTCTCTCCATCTCTCTCCATCTCTCTCTCTTTTGCTCTCTCTCTTTATCTATGTCTCTCTCTGTCTGGCTGTGTGTCTCTCTCTCTGACTTTGTCTCTCTCTGCCTTCTCCTTTTCTCTCTGTCTCTGTCTGTCTCTCTGTCGCCACCCCTCGATCTCTCTCTCTCTCTCTCTCTCTCTCTCTCTGTCTCTCCCTCTCTCTCTCTCTCTCTCTTTCTCCGTCTCTCTTCATCTCTCTCTCTCTCTCTGTCTCTGTCTATCTCTCTATCTATCGCTTTCTCTCTCTCTCTCTCTTTTTCTCCATCTCTCTCTCTCTCTCTCTCCATCTCTCTCTCTCTCTCTCCATCTCTCTCTCCCCCAGCAATCTGTGCGGCTCATCTCGCTGTGTAACCGTCTGTCACGTTCCTTTCTGTCCAGGAGCAACATGAGTGTGGCGCGCAGTGACGATACACTGGTAAGTCACGGCCCGTGTGTGTGTGTGTGTGTGTGTGTGTGTGTGTGTGTGTGTGTGTGTGTGTGTGTGTGTGTGTGTGCGCACGCAGTGACGACACACTGGTAAGTCACGGCCTCTGACGAGAGAGAGGGGCAAAAGATCTCAGCCACACACTGGGGCTCGCACATGTGTGTGTGTGTGTGTGTATGTGTGTGTGTGTCTTAGTCATCACATTCAACCCATTTACCCAGTCCACAGAGCCAGAAAAGGAATCCACTCTATCCTAAAGGCAACATTCAAAAAGGACAGTGCAGACCATCATCATCAAAACCTCATAAAAGCATTTCCAAAACTAACATTATTCTTACATATGGGAAGCCTAGTAGTACACCAGTGATCACAATTCCAACTGTGTTGCAATGGCCAACAATCTGCGGACATAAACCTCTACAAGTTTGTTTTGTTTAAACATTTCAGCTCTGCCTTTTCAATTTGCCGACCGTCCCCTTTGTGGCCCTGGGTCATTAATTAATTACCCACCGGGAGTCCCTTGCCTCAAGGAAGCAATACATCATCGTTAAAAAATCATAACAGCATTTCCAAAACGAACATAACTCTTACATATGGGAAACCTGGTAGAACACCAGTGATGACAATTCCAATTCCACATTCCACATTCCAAATGTTTCAGCCCTGCCCCTGAGTATGTCCAGCCCCCACTGTGGCCTTTGATCATTAATTAATGGCACACCCAAGGGTCATGGGGAGTTATAAATTGTAGGATTTTGCTCTCTCCTGAGTCCAAGTGCAGAGACACACACACACATACACACACACACACACATTCCACACAGGTACTCACGGCTGACCATGTGCCTGCCTGTAGTTGAAGTTAATGATTAGGCAAATGTGAACCACTGGGGCCTCTCTTATATGGCTGCAGCAGCTACATGTACAAAATCTATTAGGGACTTCTGCTTTGCCTAATATTACATGAACAAAGAAGGAGGGTGCTCTCTTTATAGCTTCAGCTACAGTACATGTAAAAAAATATATTCAGCTACATGTGAAAATCTGGTTTCTACTTTCTACTAATACTTCATGAACGAAGGTGTATCACCGGCAGGTTAACTGTCTATCATCTGCGGCTAAATACCTGCAACCCTAATGTTTTCTCCAGGCTAGAAACGCAATCAGTTTCCAAGGATTAACACATGTAATTTTGGGGGTAGTTTTGCAGTGGTATATGATGATATAATAACCTTAAAGCCTCATCTGCCCACAGGCGCTACAGTAAGTGAATTAATGAAGTGATGCTATGGGTTGGCCTAAGGTCAGCTCATTTCCTGTCTGCCTGCATAGTCAGATGAAGACATGGAGCAGACTTCACTCACATCTCAAAGTCAAAGTCAAAAATCAAAGTCAGTTTTATTGTCAAAAACCATATGTACAGGTTGCACACACAGAATTTGAAATTGCAAATCTTCCCTAGGCCCACAGTGAACATTAAACATCTTATAAACAAGACAGGAAGACATGATGACAAACATCATAATATAAACATAACAAAAAGTGAAATAGGCTTGTACATAATACAAATAAGTAAAAACACAATGTGTAGTTTGGTGAAAGAGGCCTGATAATGGGCAAAACGTCTGTTCGTATATTCCCCATCCCACGTCCCCCAGCCGTTCCTCTAATGCCACCCAGTGACTCCATCTCTCTCGCTCTCGCTCTCTCGCTCATGCTCTGTGTGCGGATGAAGGAAGAGGAGAACCTGTGGTTTTCCTGTCTTTTTCTCTCTCTCTCTTCTTCTCTCTCTCTCTCTCTCTTTCTCTCTCTGTGGTTTTCCTGTTGTGAACACAGGAAAAGGGTGTAAACTGTTCCTGTTACCATGACATGCGCTAACCACATTACATTGCCCTTCCCTCCCCTTCCAGATACACCGTTTTTGTCATATGCAAGTTTTTCTTGTGATTAATGTTATTTTTTTTAATTGATTTAAAAAAGTATGAATCATACAAAGGTAAACAAATCAAAGCAAGAAACATAAGCTCACAACATCTACGTCATCATGTCTTATCAGAACAGACTAAAAGGTATGCAAGGTCTTTAAAGGAGGACAGAGAGAGTAAGCAAGAGAGAGAGGAGAGGAGGAACATAACCTCACAACATTCGTGTCGATCAGAACAGACTAAAAGGTATGCTAGATCTTTAAAGCAACAGGTGATGATGCTCCACATGGCACTTTAACCTTCCAAAGGTGTAC
>CM059271.1:28056168-28061168 GCA_030347295.1 Setipinna tenuifilis
TTTTATTAGAGTATGACTCAAACCTGTCTAGCTATGCTCACACATACTTTACCTATGCAGTTGTCTTTTTATATTTTTTGGAGATGTACTAAATGCTTTGTTCACACAATGTGTAGGTCAGGATAGGCCAAAAAAGTGTGTGGGAGTGTGGTTGGGTGTGTGACCCCATCACTCACTCAATTACACACACACACACACACACACACACACACACACACACACACACACCATCACACACCCACACACCATCACACACACACACACCATCACACACACACACACACCATCACTCACACACACACCATACACCATCACACACAAACACACACACACACACACACACACACACACACACACACACACACACACACACACACACACATCTGGTTAATTAGGCCCTGCCTGTGCTGTTTCATGATAATTGGCTTCGTCTGCTCCTCAGACTGCGCTATAAAATAACTGCTCCCACAATGTATTCATTTCATAAGCTTTTACGGCCGCACCGATTAAACTGATCCATTAAAAAATAAAATAAAAAATCTTCCACTTACATGAAATGAAGGCCCTGCCTGGACGTAAATCACTGCGTGTCAAAGAGGGGCTTCTGTCTGGGAACTATTCAGTCTTAATTAATATTCTTTTAGAAGCCTGCCATCGGGTCTGCTCCACACACGTGCAAGGCAGGCAGGCAGGCAAGCTCTGCTTTCTGATTGGCTGTGTGGTTGAAATGCAAATGTAAAACCGTCTGTGATTGGTCCCTCAGGACAACCATAAGGTGGGCAGGCAGGCAGGCTCTGCTTCTGATTGGCTGTGTGGTTGAGATGTAAATGTAAACCCGTCTGTGATTGGTCCCTCAGGACAACCATAAGGTGGGCTACATCCAGCAGCTGCGCTCCTCGCAGACGGCCCAGCCGCGCATCAAGCTCAAGCTGTTCGGCCAATCAGGCGCGGGCAAGAGCACGCTGCTGGAGTCGCTCAAGTGCGGCATCCTGCGCAGCTTCTTCAGGAGGCGGAGACCGCGCCTCACCAACACCGCACGCCACCCCGCCTCCCCCATCAACTCCAAACCCGCAGGTAGGGCGGCGCCAGAGAGCTCCTTCACTGTCTGTGAAGATTTTCCTTCATCCAGGTCATGTAAATCAAGTGAGCCAAGTTGTAAGCAACTGGACTTCTTTTTAGTAGCTTCGTTTCACGAAGACGTTTCACCTTTCAGTTCTGAAGAAGCCTTTTGGATGAAAGGTGAAACATCTTCAAGCTACTGAAAAGAAGTCTAGTTGATTCCAGTTTGCCCATTTGACAAGCTCCTTCATTCAAATTAGATTACACAGGGCTGAAAGATCTCAGGCATGGTGCCTGAAATCAGGCATGGGACAGTAGGCTACATTTCACATTTAGTCATAATAACTTGTTGTTGATTATTTCAGGCATAGAAATATTTTTTACTCTCATTTTTATCACAATTTCCAGACACTTTTTTAAAAGATTGGTATTTCCTAGCCATTTGCTTTTCGGAGCACTCAATCTGTTAGTGTCAGTAGCAGTAGAGGTTTCTACCCGTTTGGTCCCACTGTAACAAAAAGGCATTACCAGTCTAGTGTTTACATCACAGAATACAGTACCAAGAAACATAATTTTCCCTCCAGATATAATGAAAATAAAGAACTAACCTTACAGCACTGCACATAAAACACCTGACATGCAGCTCCCCAAATCTGGGCTGGCACATACAACATAAACACATATTAACTTATTATTGCAACACTTATTAAACACTTACTACATATTCTTCGGGTTAACGTTAACTCTGACCCGTAAGCTAGTTAACAGTCACACAGTGTTGCCAATCGCATACCCTGGGTACCAGGTGCCTCACCTCAGTGGGTAATTGGGTTCAGCTCTTCAGCTCACTGACCCACTTACACTGCTACCGGCCCAGCCCCCCCCATCCCCCCCCTTCCTCCCCACCCCCCCACCAGCCTCTGATTTATGGCCAGGAAGGCAGTGCGACATTGAAGCAGCTTTAAAAAAAAATACAACAGCTATTGAGCATTACAGGTAATTGAAAAGAGTGTATTGGCTATTGGGCACATCTCTGATTGGATGTCTCCTGTGCTGTGATGGATGCCGCACCGGCTGGGTCTGGCCTACCTCTGGTCTACCTCTGGCCTGGGTCTGGCCTAGGTCTGGCATGGGTCTTTTCTGGGTTAGGCCGCAGGGCATGCTGGCAGCCCTCCTAAACCACTTTACCAAGGAGAGATAGTCCATCTCTCTCTCTCCCTCTCTCTCTCTCTCGCTCTCTCTCTTTCTCGGTTACTCTCTCTGCCCCCCTCTCTCTCCCCCTTCTCTCTCTCTCTCTTTCTCTTTCTCTCTCTCTCATACAAACACACACACACACACTCTCTCTCTCTATTTCTTTCTCTATCTCTCTCACTCACTCACTCACTCTCTCTCTTCCCCTCTCTCACACTGTCTCTTTCTTCCTCTCTTCTCCCTCTCTCCATCTCTCTTCTCTCCCTATTTCTCTGTCATGCTTTATTTTCTCTCCTGTGCTGTTCAGTCGTGCCCCAACTCTTGGTATTTTCCCTTTCCTTCTTCTCTCTCCTTTCGTTAAATGTATTTCTCAGTCTTTCTTTCTTCTTGGCGTTGTTGCCCCTCTCCTCGGAGGCTGCCAGTGCTCTGTGGAAGACATCTGTAAGTAGATGGAGCTCGACAGGCCTCTTTGAGTCACGCTGCAGCCTCCGTCTACACCACCCAGTCTTTCTCTCTTTCTTCCTCTTTCTTCCTGTCTCTCTCTTTCTCTCTCTTCCTCTCTCTTTCTTTCTCTTTTCTGTTTTTCTCTCTCTTTTTCACCCTTCCTCTCAATTTTCTCTCCGTCTCTCTCGCCCTCCCTTTCACGCCCTTCGTCTCTCTATGTTCTTTCTCTCACTCCCTCTCTCTCGCTCTTTCTCTCTCCCTCTTTCACTCTTCCTCTCTCTCGCTCTCTCACTCACTCTCGCTGACTATCTCGCTCTCTCAAACTCTCTTTTTCTCACTCACACTCTCCCTCTCTTGCTCTCTTCCTCTCTCTCTCTCTTGATCTCCCTTTCTCTCTCTCTCTCTCTCTCTCTCTCTCTCTCTCTCTCTCTCTCTCTCTGTCTCACTCTCTCTTCCTCACTCCTTGAGAGGCTGTGTCTGGCATAGCTGATGAGTGAGGCGTGCTCGGTGCAGTGTGACAAACACTTTCTGGAGGCGAGATGGAGATGGAGATGGGGATGGGGATGGGGATGGGGATGGGGATGGGGATGGGGATGGGGATGGAGAGGGGGGGCGCTGAACCTCAGCTGCCTGCTGTCAACAGCAGCATCCCCCGACCCACTTCTTAAAAAAGCCCCCATCTCCTCTCAGCCCTTCCCAAAATACACCCCATGTGAGAAAACACCTCAAACACAGAGATCTCCTTCGTGATTCCCTGTGTGTGTGTGTCTAAGAGTGACAGGATGCTCAATCCGTGTCTTATTTTGTCTTCGTTTATTTATTTTACCTAAAGAGCACTAGGTGGTTGTACGTGCCGTGCAGTCATAAGAGTGACAGGATATATATTCTGCGTCTCTTTATTTATTATTTTGTTTATTTATATCTTGCAGTGACTTGAGCAAGGGCTAGCTTGTTCTACACGCAGTGCAGTCATGAGAGTAGTATTTGTATGGATAAAACAAAATGAAATGTTAAGGTTAAAGTGGTCATATGATCACATCATCAACTCTCACTTGGTCAAGATGGTGTTAAATTACTGTTATGGAACCAATTTCCCTTGCTCTTTTGTTATGATCCACCACCCTCCCAACATCTGCAGTGTTGCAAGACTCACAACACCAGCCAAGCTTTCCACATAGTTTCACAAAGAACCTCTCGCCTGCTTTACAAGCTGTGTGCTTCGGAATGAGACAGACGCTTCATGTTCTTTAGAATTGCCTATCAGACGAGAGATCAGAACTGGTTCCAGGTGGCCAAAGCCTGTCAAGTCTTTATTAATGTCACCCCGTCCCTTGTAATCTATTCATCGTCCTCTGCGGTGCTAATTTCGGTTTCGTCTTTATATTGAAGCGTGCGTCTGAAAGCAGGTTTTAATGTCTCTCCTCACCTATCAGATGGAGACGCCGTCTGTGCATACAAATATCTCAAGCATGCGTGTACACCCGCGCTGTGAAAGGAGACCTTTCATGAGGGCTCATTAATCGAAACTCATTTTTCTTGACATTTGGCTGCTGAACCAGCAGAAGTGGCTGTGCCACCCTTGGAGAGAGCAACAGCGCCTCCCTGTGGCCAAACCTAGAACCAGAACCTCAGCTCGAAGTCCTTGATTTAAATCAGTGTTTTTATAGAAACTATTAGTCCGAGAGCAGTTATGTTCAATAGGGTGTTGCATTGAATGTTGATGTTATGTGGATATGTGTTTTCTCCCTCTGATTTTGTGTGTGTGTGTGTGTGTGTGTGTGTGTGTGTGTGTGTGTGTGTGTGTGTGTGTGTGTGTGTGTGTCTGTGTGTGTGTCTGTGTCTGTCATTGTGTAATGTCCAGTCTCGGTGAGCATATCCAACCTGTACCCGGGCTGTGAGAACGTGAGTGTGCGTAGCCGCAGCATGATGTTTGAGCCCAGCCTGACCAAGGGGGTGCTGGAGGTCTTCAGCCCCATGCACAGCGCTCTCTCCTCGGCCGACGACCAGGCCACCAGGGCCATCGACATCCAGAACGCCAACGTCAACGGTCAGACATCCACGACACTCTACTTCTCCTCCACCCACACACTCATAACTATTATCTCCTGTAATGTCATAGTTAGTACTATGTTAATACACATAAATTAAAATAATATTAAAATGATATTCAGCAGTTATCTTTATCTGTGGTCATTTTGTTCCATAGAAGTGTCTTGATTTTTTTCTTTGCCTTTATTTGCACTTTCCCAAGTATAATTTGTAAAACAGAAACACTGCCATTTTAAAAGTTAAAGTATTGTCTAATC
>CM059271.1:28066168-28088668 GCA_030347295.1 Setipinna tenuifilis
CACACACACACACACACACACACACACACACACATTTGCTTCCTCTGCTTTAACCTCTAGGTCTCCCTCCCTCGCTCGCACCTGTCTGTGTGCGTGTGTGCGTGTGTGTGTGTGTGTGTATGTGTGTGTGTGTGTGTGTGTGGCAGTGTGGCACCTGTTCACACAGACTTAATCACAGATCTGCAGTATGATTAAGCTCTTTCTCTCTCTTCCTTTCCCTCCCTCTCCCTTTTTCTCTCTCTCTCTCTTTCCCTTCCTTCCTCCCTCTCTCCCTCTCTATTTCACTCTTTCTCTAGATCTCTCTCTCTCTTTCTCTTTCTTTCTCTCTCTCTCTCGTTCTTTCTCTCTCTCTCTCATTCTTTCTCTCTCTCTCTCTCCATCCCCCACATACACACACCCTTTTATCATCTTTCCCATTTGCATTAATTGGCATGTTCCTCTTGGTTGCTTGGTTAAGGGCTGTGTCTAATTGCATGTAAAATGTCAAATACATTTGCAGTAATATCCATCTTTTATTTCCTCTTTGCTAGGGCAGCCAAAACTAATACAGAAGGCCCAAAGTCTAAAGGACATCTAAAGAGGGCTTAGATAGAGCCTGTTATAATTGCATCCCCTCACTCTTGCCTTTGCCTCTGCCTCTGCCTCTGCCTTTGCCTTTGCCTCTGCCTCTGTCTCTGCCTCTGTCTGTCTGCCTCTGCCTCTGTC
Organism: Setipinna tenuifilis; assembly: GCA_030347295.1. Classification (NCBI taxonomy): domain Eukaryota; kingdom Metazoa; phylum Chordata; class Actinopteri; order Clupeiformes; family Engraulidae; genus Setipinna; species Setipinna tenuifilis. The sequence continues at coordinate 28,066,874 of CM059271.1, forward strand.
TGACTGTGTCTCTGTCTGTCTGTCTCTCTCGCTGTCTCACTCTCTCTCTCTTTGTCTGTCTATCTGTCTCTCTCTCTCTCTCTCCTTCTATCTCTGTGTCTGTCTGTCTATCTCTCTCGCTCTCTTTCTCTCTCACTGCCTCTCTCTCTCTCTCTCTCTCTCTCTCTCTCTCTCTCGCTCTCTCTCCCTCTGTTAGGGCAGTTAAGTATATACCAACAAAGGCTAATAGAATGAAGACGGTGTTCTAATGCAGTCAGTCAGCTCTCTTCCTTGCAATGGAGTCCATTCCACACTGATGCGTTTCTTCATATCCCACCCCATAACAGTAAACTCTTTCATAACTCAGTGGGCTCTTTGCTGAGACATACTGGCTGGTAATATTCCCGTATCTCCCATATAACATTCCCATATAATATTCCCGTCTCCCTCAGGCCTGCGGTCCCATGACGCTGCTTTCCGAGAAGATCCTCTCGGTGCTGCCGGCGTGGAGGAAGCAGAACGGGCCGAACCAGCTGACGTCATGGCAACAGTTTGTGGTGGACGTGCAGGAGCAGATCAACCCGCTGGTCAGCGAGGAGGACCTGAGAGAGATCGCCTCACAGCTGCACAGCATGGGGGAGGTGAGACATGCTCCACACCAAGTGTGTGTGTGTGTGTATGTGTGTGTATGCATGTGTATGGCCATGCAAGTGTGTGTGTGTCTGTGTGTGTGTGTGTGTGTGTGTGTGTGGAAGAAAGAGAAAGAGAGAGAAATTAATTGTCAAGGCTATGTGAAAAACTACCACAAGGTGTCGCCCTTCTTCCACCGATGGGCAGTTTTAGTTCAGCTGTAAACAATTTGCACTTCCGCAGAACCTGTTTATAGCAGAGACTCAGTGAGGTGGAATGTTTACAGGAATCCATCTGGCCTTAGTCTTGCGCAAAAATGCTTTGTCCATTGTGATGACATTTTGAATATATTTTTTACTTTCAGAGATTTCACTGAGTAGTGTAAAGTATATGTTCTCTAATTTTATCACTTGGTTTGTCCTGCATATAATATTTAATGCTCACAGTAATCATAGAAGTAAAAGAGCAAAATTGTCTGAAGTGGATACAAAGTCAAAGACAGATTTATTGTCAAAAACCATATGTAGAGGTCGCACACAGAATTTGAAATTGTAGCGCTTCCTAGGCCCACAGTGAACAATAAACATCTTATAAACAAGACAATAACATGATGACAAAAACATAACAGTATAAACATAGGAAAAGGCTTGTATATAATACAAATAGGACGTGATAAAGCTGGTGGTGGTGCCATGGTGCCATTTAAGCAGCAGTGTCAAGCAGATACATAGTATCTTGTAAAATACATGGTACTTGAAACACAAGGATTCCGCTGATAATCTCAGAATAATAATGAATATAAGTGCTCCTCAATATCTGATATTGTTCTTTTGGTAAAAAATAGGCTACTTTATTATTATTATTAGTCTTTTATAGAAATAGTAATAGACTGCATTTAGGCCAAAGGGCAATAGTAGCAGTCATGTGAGGCATCTCAGCATATGTATCCCGTGACTGGCCGACAAGTTCAGGCTAATCCAACCGTGAGCCGCCCGGTGAGGGGGAAGAATGGGGAAAAAATCTCCGCAAGGCACAAGCCTCACAGACCAGAAGTTTTTTCAAAAACTAGTTCACCTTTATTACCAAAATCATTTACAAATTTACCAGAAATGAAACAATATTTTAAAGCAGTGTATCTGTCAGTTCTGACCTCTACTTAAACAGAGAGGTGAACAAATGACTACATTTTTATACATATAGGAATTTCACACATACTTGTACTTGCCTGGAAAATCCATACATTACACCTTTCTACACAACTCTGTTTGAATATTTGTTGTTAAATACACTTTTATAGTCTAGTTGCCAGGTGGGAGGACCCGGAAATGTTGAGTACACCAAAGTTTTATTGCAGAAATGTCCCAGCATATAGAAACTGCCGGATGCTAATTTGCATATAGTGGGCAATTTTTTTAATTAGCATAATTAGCATTAATTAGCATAATTGTCAATATAGACAGTATTTTAGGGACTGCTTGGCCAATCTGTACAATCTTGGAGTGCTTTTGGGGGTTTATAAGGATGCTGAATCCATTTCTGATATTTACATTTAAAATTGACTCTTAGTAAACTGTTTTTTGGTAGTTTATGGGCAGTTAATTACACTATAATGGACAATTTATTGGCCTAATATGGTATTATTTACTTCTCAATTATTTATAGAGTGTTATATATTTCCACACATAAGTGTCAAATGTCTTATGATCCTGCCATTGACTTAATTGATTAAACTTGAGAAACTGGTTTGATGACATCCTTTAGAAAGAGAGAACAGTATATAATTAATGCAATCAATGTTTAACAACTGGAACATGAGAGTCCGAGAACAGAACAGACTCAATCTAGAACACTTTTTAAACACAATATGATCAAAGAACAAAGAACGCAACACATCTGTAGAAATCGTTTATCTATAAATCATCATCATCATCATCATCATCAATTTCATCACTGTCTTCATCTGTTTGATCTTCTTCATCATCTTCATCTGCAGACCCTAGATTCTTATTGCTATGCTCTCCTTGCTGTGACTGGGTGAACATATTGCAACATGTACCATCACTACCTTTACAGAAACAGTAGCTGGTACAGGCCAGGCTTGCTGCTGCACAACTACATTTTCCTGTAGTGCATGGTTTTAACCCAGCTTTGCAGCAACAGCTAACAATGTCCAACAGAGCAGGAGGACCAACAGGGCTTGCATCCAGGCTGGGCATGACAATTTCACCTTCTTTGAGGTTCCATCCAAACTTGGTGATATCTAGAGCTGGTGGGTGGGGGCGATCTGCTGCTTTCCAAAGCTGCACCTGTAGATGGGCACGTTGTCCATGAAGGTACATGTTACGCTCTGTAGGAGGAAGTGTCTTCAGTGCTGGAGGAGTTTTGCGCTTGCGGAAGATTTCATACCTTGCAGCATTTAATGTTACTGACCTCCTCTGCTTGTACAAAGCCAGGAAAAAAGCTCTTACTGCCTGTGTAATTTGAGTCAGTAGCTCCCTCCTCTCCAATAATGTGAAGAAGCTTACCTGGAACTGCTCTCATGGCCTTGAGAGCAGATACCTTCCCTTTCCCTGCAGGATAGGAGGTGGTGTCACATCCAGAGAGGGCATGCATGGCTATACAGTAGTTAATATCACTGGCAACTTTGAATGATGCAGAGAGACAAAAGTTTGGTATCAAGACAATGCTTAGATAAAACAATTTAGTGTTGACTAGGGTTAGATACTTTAACAACAAATAAAACTAGACAACACTTCAAGAACGCCCTTAGTCGATTGACTGGGAGCCTGGGCTTTTCAGTCGAGTGGCTAGGGTGTTCGCCTCCCAATCTGAGTTGTTGTGTTCTGAGCTCGCAGGTTCGAGCATTGCTAACTTTTGATGCTGATGTAAAGACAACAGAGAAATGTCGAGATAGAAAAATTGTTGTTGAATCTTGGTTATCACTTGTCTGACTGGGATTCGAGTTCCGAATTTGGCTAAATACGTCATAATACATGACAAAATTAGCTCTTTGGAGTCTGGGAGTGCCAGAAATGAAATTAGCAACCTCTAAAACAACTGTAACATTGCAGAAATTAGCCAGCCTGTGCCAAATATGTGGTTATTATGGACGATAAAGCTATTAATGCTAATTATGCTAATTATGCAAATTGCCCAACATATGCAAATTAGCACCCGGCAGTTTCTGTATACTGGGGACCCATACTTCACATTTCTGCAATAAAACTTTGGTGTACTCAACATTTCCGGGTTGACTATGGGGCCCTATGGGCTGGCAACTAGACTATTAGTCTTAATCTTTGGGATAATTCACTATAATTTTATCCTTGCCGAAAGCCTTTACGCATCCGTACTTCTGTCTACTTCTACTTACCTAGAAATTTCATACAATTTACTCCTCTACTTTATTCAAATAATAGTCCCAGTCTTTGGTTAAGTCACTATGATTGACTGTCCCCACCAGATAATAATAATAATAATAATAATAATAATAATAATAATAATAATAATAATAATAATAATAATAATGATAACATTATTCAACTTTATTCAAATAAGTGTGTCTTTAGTCCGAGTGTTTCACATAGAGTCTAAATTTACTATGCTTGACTGTGACCCCCCCCCCCCCCCCCCCAGATCAACATCATGCAGAGTGAGACGGTGCAGGACGTGGTGCTGCTGGACCCTCGCTGGCTGTGCAGCACCGTACTGGGCCGCATCCTGTCGCTGGAGACGCCCAAGGCCATCCACCACTACCGCGGCCGCTACCGCCTCGAGGAGCTGCAGAGCCTGGTTGCCGAGGGCGACACGGACGCCGACGAGCTGCTACAGGTGCTGGACGCCATGGACGTGTGCGCGCGCGACCTCAGCGCTCCCGGGATGGTGGACGTGCCCGCGCTGATCCGCACCAGCGGCCTGCAGCGCTCCTGGACCGAGGAGGAGGACGAGGATGGGGAGGGCGGGGAGTGCGACGCGCTGCTGTACGGCGGGGTGCGGCTCGTACCTGCCGAACACCTGGCCCCCTTCCCCTGTGGCCTCTTCCACAAGCTGCAGGTGAACCTGTGTCGCTGGAGCCGGCAGCAGCAGCAGAGGCCCGAGGGGGAGGAAGGGGAGGGGGAGGCGGGCGGGTTTAATGTCTGTGACGACGTGAGGCTTTGGACCAACGGGGCCAAGGTGTCCCTGGAGGGGGTGGAGGCCATGGTGCTGCTGGTGAACCACGGGCAGGGCATCGAGGTGCAGATCCGCGGGCGGGATTCGGAGCGGGCCCGATGCTGTGCCCTGTTGGACACCATCTGCAGCATTGCGGAGGGCCTGCTGGCCACCACGCTGCCGGGCCTGCTCACGGTCAAGTATTATCTGAGCCCGCAGCAGCTGCGCGAACACCTGGGCCCCGTCATGATCTACCAGCCCAAGGACTTCTACAGAGCGCAGGCCCAGCGGGAGAGCTGGCTCACCAACACCATGGGGGGCTACAAGGAGAGCTTCAGCAGCATCCTGGTGTTCGGCTGCACGGACGTGCTGCGGCAGGGCACCCTGGGGGCCCACGTGCACATCTCCGACGTGGGCCTGCTGGCTCGCCGTAAGCTGTGCCGTATGCTGGACCCTCCCGACGCGCTGGGTAAGGACTGGTGCCTGCTGGCTATGAACCTGGGCCTGACCGAGCTGGTGGCCAAGTACAGTGGGGGCTCGTCCGGGGCTGGATGTAGCCCCAGTGCTACTCTGGCGGTGGCTAACGGTCTTCCTAACGGACCCTCATCCACCTCCTCCTCCTCCTCCTCCTCCTCCTCCTCCTCCTCCTCCTCGCCGGCGCCCCCTAGCCCCACCGCCGCGCTACTGCAGGAGTGGGGTCGCAGGCCGGACAGCACGGTGGGCGTGCTGATGACCAAGCTGCGGGAGCTGGGCCGCCGCGACGCCGCCGACTTCCTCCTCAAGGGGGCGCCGGTGTTCAAGGTCAGCCTGGAGGCACTGGCCACACCTGACGGCTACGGACCCACCTGCAACGGCGGCGGCACCTCCTACAACTCCATCAGCTCCGTCATATCACGGTAGAGCGATGCAGGACAGGAGTCATAGAGGGTGCAAAGTCAGTGCAAAGTATGATGTGCAATTCCAGTGGAGCGGGATGGAAATGTTTATATGGCTTCTGGCTCTCATCTACACATGAAGGCAGGCATGACTGAGTGAAGACTTCCCATGCTTTGTGCGTTCACCCACACTGCTGTCTTCACTGTTCGAATGTTTTTAATGATGGGTAACACGGCTAACAGAGAACAGCACATGCACACCTGTTAATCCCCATTGTTCTCATAGTTTTTCGTCAATATACTCATCTCATCAATTTGTATTTGTATTCTAAATGTACTCTTTAAAAAGTTTGAAAAACAAAAGAAAAAAAATTAAGAAACAAACACCCTGTATTCCCCAAAGGATTTCTGAGAAGTTCCAAACTTTTCCACACATTTTAAATGAAATTTATTGTCACAGTTTACCTCCTCATAAACGTGTACTGATAAAGGCGATCGCAGACTCATTACTTGAGAGTGCTAGCCGCGGCTAGGTAACACGTGGAACAGAAATAATTACATTCGAGTGCCTTTTCAGTCGCTAGCTGTTGTTGTCAAAGGGCCACCATTTTTTAGTGTAAAAAAAAAAAATCAGACCTACCCTCTACCTCTACAAACCGACCAGCCATTTGCATCACTTTGCATGAAATGGCTGTAATTTGTGCCCATATTCAGCCAGCTGTGTTTGTACACGTGCAGTCAGGGGCTGAGAATAATGCTTGTTCATTTTTGCGAAATATGACACATTTTGATAAATCCGTATACAGTATACTTCAATATTGGGTAGTTTCAAAGTCAGACTCTTCAGACGCACTGCATAAATGTGTCTGTGTGCTCTCATGGTATTCTGTTGGCTCCAAAGGAAACGCATAAAATTACAGATGTTTGAGGGACAACTATGTTATTTGTTATGAAAAAAAAAACATCCAATCTAAATGTAACTACAGATAATTAGGTAAAGCTGTTCAAATGTTTCCAATCTGGAGGGCTACTGAGAGGAATAGAAACCATAAGCACACTTCAGCTGTAGCACATGGCAAGACACAGACTGGCAGGAATTAGCACTTGCTAACTCGCTAATCTCAGCATTTGAACACCTCAGAAAGAGAAAAAAAATCTCAGCTGTCTGAAAATGACTCAGACTCAAAAGTTGTAGCTATAGTCTAAGTCATAGTCAATCCAGAGCACAAGTGTCCGGTGATATCATCATGTGATGTGGGGGAGAGTAACATGCTCACAGACTCTAGTGTCACCAGGTCATTGCCACATTAACTGCTATGTCGGTGCATAAAAGCAGGTCAGCTCAATGGGTCTTCAAACGCACTTTTTCATTCTTAAAAAAAAAACCCTTGTATGGAAGGGATAATGATGACATGGTGTTTGGAAATTCAAAAAGCTGGTGTATAATGAAGATAAAATTACAGTGATATTACCCTTCTGGCTAGATGTTTGCAAAGATTAGGATGGCCTTCGAAATTGTGCTAACTAATCAACAGTTTATGCTCATGTGCTTCCCTATAGCCTTCACCACAGTTCTGCTTTTAGCCAACACTGGATAAATGAAACCTGTCTGTCGTAATGAGGCAGGCAACTCCCTGCTCATTGTGAGTGTCCAAAGCAACATGTTCTACACAACATCTGGAATCTGTAAAAATCTGTATTTTTCCTCAGACATTTTAAAGTACAGTTTAATCTTTTGATTGTTGAAAGATAATGACACTGATTTTAGACCAATACCCTGATAATGACACTGATTCTAGACCATCACTCTGATAAAGTTCTCTAATCCAAAAGTAGTTCTCAGAAATACCTCTTAAACAAACAGTTAGGATGATGCATAAAGATGATTTGTATGTTTTCATTCTCAATATTTCCATAGCCTCACAATAATGGCATTATTATCGGTCAAGAGGCATTTGTATTCTTTGACCAAAAAAAAATGTAAAAAGTTGTCAATGGTAAAAGTACCCACTACATCATCTTCAGAACCCCACAGCTAACAAAACGTTGTGTATTTTCGTTTCTCTGTTTTTTGTTATTTGTTTTGCAATAGTACATCACCCAGGCCAACCCTGTCATACTGAGAGCATGTGAATAAGAGCAGGGGACTGTTTTTAATGTGCATCAAAGGCAGTGGCTGAGGGCAGTGCTGTCATCTGCAATAGACTACTGGGCATCCATTGTCCCAGTCCCAGACCCAGACCAAAATGGCGGTCGTAAAGAGGGGTAATGCAGATGGATGCCCAGAGGAAATGGTTTCCTGGAGTTCCCAAGAGAGAAAGGTCCTCCAGTTTATTACAGAGTGACTTAACTTGTGATCTTCTCCAGTTGGTTGTCCCTCTCTCTCTCTGTCTCTCTCTCTCTCTCTCTCTCTCTCTCTCTCTCTCTCTCTCTCTCTCTCTCTCTCTCTCTCTCTCTCTCTCTCCCTCCCCCTCTCTCTCTCGCTATGATCCTCTGCGCACTGCTTGATGACGCCAAGCCCTCATCCCTTCATTCTGTATGAATAGTCTCAATAACAATTTTTATGCTGAATGTACTTCATCCGAAAGATTGCAACAGTTGGACTAAGCAGAAAAAAACTTGGCAAACCAAAATGCCACACAAGCTTTTCACATAAGCAACATATGACCAGGTGAAGGAATGGTTGTGAGCATTCACCTGTTGTAAACCCATGACTTTGGAAAGAACTACAGAGAAATGTCATATTCCTGCCCCCGCTCCAACCTGCAGCCAAGCCGAAATATTAAAAAAAAAAAAATCTAAAAATTATATATAAATATATCTTAAAGGGAACTAAACAAATGGTGTTTTCTCATTCCAAAAGGCACATTTTTCTATTGTGGTTGAATATCAATGTTATAACTGATCTTTCTCGCTTTGTGTCGGGGGTTTTCCCACCTCTCTTTGTCCAGCAGTGGTTCTCTCACTTTTTCCCCCTTGTGAGCCTCATGCTATATGCTGTCCATTTTAGGAAAAAAGGGGGAAATGTATTTAATAATGTCTTTGTACAGTCATCTCTTTGCACATGACCTTGGGTTCTATTTATATTATGTTCTTAAAGCATGTCTCAGAATGTAATTTCCTTCATACGTAGTACATTTTTTATAATAAATTCTTTACGCCACATTTTTCTGAGTTCGTTTTTTTTATATATATATGTATTCTTGCTCACTAAACATTTTGATAGATATATGTTTCTGGAGGAGCCCCACCCTTGAAGTCCTTAATAATTGACGTTAGTTGTGTTACTTAACAACCAGCAGTTTTCATTACTGTCTTCAGTCTTGCAACATCCTCTGCTTTCGTATTAGTTGTCTACACTGCAGGAAGCCTACAAGCACAGCGAAGCACTTTCAGTGGAACATGGTGACTCGTATCACCTGAGTTTCCCCAAGCTTTGTGGTGTGGACAAGTTAGCACATGTCCTGGATACAGAGCAACAAAAGCTCTTCTCCTAACCTTTACAGCATCTCTTTGGCCAACACCTTGTGCTCCTCTACCTTTATCTCTCTTTGGCTCATGCTGTGTTTTTGTGTGGTTTTTGTAACGATCTGCTTAACATTCGCATTACAGTTATGTCTGTGTGAGAGTGAATGAAATCTGAAGTCACAGTTGTAAGACAAAAGGTGGAGTCACTTCAAAGGCCATGTTAGTTCATATGAATCTGTAGAATTCTATTTATTTAGCGATTTCCATTCTTTTGGAGATCCATATACCGGTATATAAAATGAAATATATGTTGATATATTGTTATTACGAACTTATTACAGTGGGCGGTGTGGAGTTCCATCTTGTAGTAACCTTGTAGTAACTATCTTTGTAGTAACCTGATTTATTGATGAGTAACTGTTACAGAAAAGCAGTCACACTACTGACTGAAATACAAGAAAATCACTGAAAGTACAGTTCATAAGCGTTTCCCTCAATGTAGGCCCATGTAATAATAACAACTAAATCTTGGTGGGTGTTGGAATTTTTTTTGAACAAACTAAACCAACCATCTTTTTTCTAAACCTGTTTTCGAGGCAGTGCATGGCAAATGCAGAACTAAGCATCTAAAGAATGTAATCAAATCCACTGTTCTCTCTGCCACTATCAGTGAAGGGGTTAAAACATTATGTACAGGTCATAGACTGTATGGTACAGGTAGGAAGGAAAGGCTGGTGTGTTTATGCATAGGTAAACTGAGATATGTCACATGGCAGTCAGGTGACGACGGCCTAGAATAGTACAGGTAAGTAGCCCTACTACTATCCTATGCCTCACCCTGCTCTGTGCTGTAAAGTTTAGCCTTCGCTTTAATGGTAGCCCGTGTTTCATGGAGTAGATTGATTTAATTGATTTAAAAGACATATAGGCTATATTTGTTCACATGTTTAAATGATTTAAATCCTGACAAAGACTTGTCAAGCAAGCAATCCATATTTTTCTCACCCTTTCTCTCAGGCTAAGTTTGAAAACATTTGGGTCATTAAAAATAAGTAAATCAGATTATTCAATGAAAAACATCCTATCCATTTAGACTTTGAACCCTTGCATTTTTTGTAGCCTGTTGCGTACAATACAATGCTTATATGTTACATTTTTGGAATGCAAAGCGAAATCATAAGATAAACCTGACACTCTCAAGTTGCGTTGTGTATTCTGATACAGCAAAATACCCAAAACAGCTGAATTTGAAACTTCTTTGCCTAGTTCAACTCTAAACCGTAGGCTTTTGGACGTTTAGCCGGATTGCTTTGCTTTGTGTGGGAGAGACATCACGTGCTATCTAATCACATGCTAGGGTGACTTCACAGGGGCGGGATCAAGGGCTCACTAGCCAGCCAATGAGAATACATTAGATTATTCATTCGTGAAAACGGCTTTATAAATTGATGTTTCCTTCCACTCTAAACATTGCAGATTTGAACATCTCGGAGGTGAGTGTGATCTTATATTGCACTGTAGAATGTGCTACAGTTCTTTCTTTTTTTCCGAATTTTGTTTCGGCTTGTTTATTCCACAGTTGTTGTTTTTTCTCCCATCTTACATTCCATTTACCTCGGGTTTACATTTTATATATAGGCTTCACTCTTTAATCTGTCGCTTTTTTTGTAGGTTTAGACCTATATCTAACCAAACGCATAGCTAACTATCATTTTTTACATTTTTTAAAAGATTTGTTTTTGTTTGATCATAATATATCTATGTGTTTTAATAGGGGGTTATTGTCGTTTGTTGTACGTCTTAGCGACTTGTTTCCAGAACCTCGCCAATAATAACAATAATCTCAAAGGTTTCCTTAATTGCATGTACAGTATCCAATCTTAATTGAGGAATATGTGGGATTTAGTAGTATCGCTTTTATTTTCGATTTCCTGGTGACTGAGTCCCAGGGTTCCAGGCCTTGTTTTGTTTCTTGGGAGCGTTTCAATAGTGCTGCAATACTGGATCCGCCCGGATCTCGTGACTGGGACGAACAAAGCACACCATCTTGTTCGCTGCAATACATTTATCTAGTTGGAAATTGCATGTAGCTTTTAATTAATAAAGTCCTTACAATAGTGTTTATATGCAATGCCATCGTTTAACTTGCTGTGTTGTTGTGGCGTGAGGCACAGCAACGCTATCTTTATAGCCGGCTAGCCAAATTCCCGTCGCCTGCAGTGCATTGCTGTTTGTTTTTCCCTGAGCAGTGTGGTACATTTTGTCCCCACAACAAATAGAATTGACGCGGAATAAAGTTCTTTGTCCATAGCCTCATACAAACACGACTTCGTAGCCAATATGCCTTTTAAGATGGGCTGGAAAGTGATCATGAATTGAAACATTTAAAAGCTATGCCTGAATCCCGTAGCATGATTCAGCAGAAAGTGTTGACTGTTTTTTTTCTTTCATTCCCAGATCTTCGTAAGAATGTACGTGGCGGTGTTCACGTTGTGCCTCAGCGCCGTTTTGGCTGCACCAAGTTTTGATCGGGAACTTGATCAACATTGGGACCAATGGAAGTCCTTCCACAGCAAAAAATACCATGAGGTAGGAAATCGGTGACTTTTTTTTCTTTTTTCTTTTTTAAATACCTGCGTATAGAGTTGTAGGAATTCGCCCTCTAAATGACCACCTATTTTCTCTACAGAAGGAAGAGGGATGGAGGCGAATGGTGTGGGAGAAGAACTTGAGAAAGATTGAGATGCACAACCTTGAGCATTCCCTCGGTGGACATTCTTACCGCCTCGGCATGAATCATTTTGGGGACATGGTGAGAAAGCTGATTCACTTCCCCATTGCAACATTTTGCTTTTGAGAGAGATCAACAGCAGATCATGGTTTCACTACTATAACTTCCATTGAAAATGTCTTTGTCCAGGTTGAATCGCATCCATATATTGACCTTTTTAGTTGTGGTATGCAGATTGCTCAAGTCCACTGTTGTTGTTCCTGCAGACACATGAGGAGTTCAGGCAGGTCATGAACGGCTACAAGCACAAGGCAGAGAGAAGGCAGAGGGGATCTCTGTTCATGGAGCCCAACTTTATCGAAGCCCCCAAGAAGATCGACTACAGGGACCTGGGATACGTGACACCAGTGAAGGATCAGGTAATGCCAGCACAAATAAACAAACATACACACACACACACACACACACACGCTTTGCTGTGATGTTTGTGTGAGCTGAAGGCACCAGAAGCTCCTCCCCTAGCTATATATATCAACAGCAGAGCAACAGGTCCAGAGTTCCTCCATGTTTATGATCGGCTGACACTGTATGTCGGTGAAACTAGTCTGGCCAGTCTATTCAAAGGGCACAAAGTGTACATGACACATAGGTGTGTGTGTGTGTGTGTGTGTGTGTGTGTGTGTTTAGCACTCTGCAAGCAATGCTGCTGCTACACTAGGGAAATGAGCAGATTTATGTATTTATTCATCTGATTTAATGAACTACAGCACAAGGTTTCTATACTTGTGTTGGCCTTTTAAGGTCCCCAGATTTTTGTGACCTTTGTGTGGAGTGGTGGTCTAGACCTCTTTCTGATCTTTGCATTAGTGTAGTATAATATTAGTATGTGTATACATATGTTAGTATAAGTACTAACATTTTTCTTTGTTTGTTGGGCCAGGCCAGATTAAATGTGTATATGTACTTGGTTTTTTTTTTTTTTCACCATACAATTGGCCAAGTTCCATAATGCGCTCTTGTGACTGAGACACAATCGAGCACAAAGACGGATTTTCATTCCTGTCATACCTTTCATTTCTAGATGCATGTTTAGCGAGCACAAATGTGTGTGTGTGTGTGATAGGGTGTGTGTGTGTGTGATAGGGTGTATTCGTATTAGGATGTGAGGTAAACTCCGGTGGGAGGTGTGAACAGACAAAAGTGTGTGTGTGTGTGTTCGTTTGTGTGTGTGTGTTCGTGTTCCTCTTCAGAATGTAGCTCCATACCCTTCATTGTAGAAATAGCCTATGCATATTTAGCAACCACAAAACCGTGTGTGTGTTCCTCTTCAGGATGAGTGCGGCTCCTTACCCTTCATTTTAGAAATTGCTTATGCATGTTTAGCAACCACAAAACCATGTGTGTAATGGTGTGTGTGTGTTCCTCTTCCTCTCCAGGGTGAGTGTGGCTCCTGCTGGGCCTTCAGTACCACCGGTGCCATGGAGGGCCAGCTCTTCAGGAAGAGCGGCACGCTGGTGTCCCTGAGCGAGCAGAACCTGGTGGACTGCTCCCGTCCCGAGGGCAACGAGGGCTGCAACGGCGGCCTCATGGACCAGGCCTTCCAGTACATCAAGGACAACGGGGGCCTCGACACCGAGGACTCCTACCCCTACCTCGGCACTGTAAGCATCCGGTTTTGAGGATCAGATCTCATCTCTGATAAATACATCTGAATTCTCCGATGAGAATATAAAAGAAATAAAAAATCTAGTTTAGAAGAAAAGGATGTTGGTTTAGAAGACGCCATATTGGTAATGCAGTGGCTAAATTGTGTGTGTGTGTGTCCTTGCTCCAGGAAATGTACTTCAGGCACATGCATCTCCTTGTGTGTATATGTGTAATCTGTTTACTCAGTGTTCCTTTACGCCACTGTTGGCTTACGCCCTCCTTTTGTAAGATAAAGGCGTGTGCTAAGTGTAACATAATGTAATCGGTGTTTGCAGGATGATCAGCCCTGCCACTATGACCCCAAGTACAGTGCTGCCAACGACAGCGGCTTCGTGGACGTCCCCAGTGGGAAGGAGCGAGCCCTGATGAAGGCCGTGGCTGCTGTAGGCCCCGTGTCTGTCGCCATCGACGCTGGACACGAGTCCTTCCAGTTCTACCACTCCGGTAAGGAGCTCTATATGTCCCTGTCATTGTCACCACCTGCAGGCACACATGGCAGGCTCAGGCTGGTGGCCTATATAGGATATGGGTAGATGATGTCACTTCCTGTTTAAGCACCTAGAAAATAGAGTTTCGTGTGTTCCAGTAGCCTGCCTAGCAACTGGGCTGCTCCATTTGGCACTTCCGACCTGAAAAGGCACTATAAAAATGGAACTGTACCATAAAAGCCAATACACACTTTAACGTAAAAAAGACATTACATATACATTATTTTTTGTCTTCGCTTCTTGAAATGAATGAAAGTTAAGTGATCTGTCTTGACTTAATGCCTTGCTATAAATGTATTGTGCGTGTGTGCAGGCATTGAAAAGGCACTATAAAAATGGAACTAAACTATAAAAGCCAATACACGCTTTAACATAAACAAGGCATAACTTTTACTCGTATTTTAACAAGCTAAGACAGAAAATAATGTATATGTTGGGTGATCTGTCTTGCATTGTCTTATGTGTATTGTGTGTGTTTGTGTGTGCAGGTATTTACTACGAGAAGGAGTGCAGCAGCACAGAGCTTGACCACGGCGTGCTGGTGGTTGGCTATGGATTTGAGGGTGAGGACGTCGATGGCAAGAAGTACTGGATTGTCAAGAACAGGTAATGGCATTGACTTTAACACGTTTAATTTGTACTCTAGCTACTGCACTTGGACACGCATGTTATTGACACTTGGTGGTCCTTTGACTACAACCAATGACACTACTGCTTAAATGGCACCATTTGAGCTTTATTACACTACTCACTACGCAGTGTTTTTACTTATTTATATTATATACAAGCCTATTGTACTTATTGTTATGTTTATATCATTGTTTGTCATCATGCCTTCCTGTCCTGTTTATAAGATGTTTGATGTTCACTGTGGGCCTAGGGAGCATTGCAATTTCAAATTCTGTGTGTGCACAACCTGTACATATGGTGTTTTTGACAATAAAACTGACTTTGACTTTGTTCTCTTCACCCTGCAGCTGGAGTGAGAAGTGGGGCGACGACGGCTACATCTACATGGCCAAGGACCGCAAGAACCACTGTGGCATCGCCACCGCTGCCAGCTACCCGCTCATGTAGAGCGGTCACCCACCGCACCGCCACTTTTACACCGTTTTAAAGGGCCGCTCCTCGGTCTCACTCACTCACTGGCTCGCTCGTGAATTTCAGTACTTTTTGGCTTTTTATTTTTTATTTTATTTTTATTATTATTTGTTGTCTAAAATGGATACACGGGAGTCCTGCTCTAAAGCAGCGTGTTGGACTGAAATGCACTAAGTAAGGGAATAACGGGCCTGTTGAGATGTGGAACTACAGTATGCGTGTGTGTTTTTGGGCGTCAGCCTCGGCGGCTGCTATCACGCCTGAGCCCCTAGCAGGTTACTGCAAAGGGTTAATGTGTGAAAAAAAACACTGTTTATTTGAGGGAATTGACTTTTTTTTTTTTTTGGTCATCATGCCGCCTTGATTTTTAGGTTTTATAAATTGTTTCATGTAAATATTTTATGTACTTCATATTTCAGAAGTGTCTTTTATCTGTCGTAGGCCTGTGTATAAATTGTTTTCTACCTCCTAGCACGGTCAATTAAAAAGTTTTAAAAACTTCAGTTTGCAGTTTTCTCATTTCGTGGTTTTATGAATACAGAAATGTCACTGGAGCTTAGAGTACTTATCTGGCTTTTAGTCAAATCTAGAAATGGAAATATCAGAAGAGAAGCGAATATTTAACAATGATAATCCTGAGGGTGAGGCTTGAAGAAATGTCAAACTTTGAATTTCAGTAGACATTTAAACCACCACTATACAGATGCTTTGGAAATTGCCAGAATATAACATGTTTTCCATGACATTGAAAATACAGTCAAGATATCAAAGTTAGAAATGCTTTCTGATAGAAATGCAGGTGTTTTCATGAAGAAACATGTATCTGGAAGCAATTACAATTTGCAGTATTACACTTGTCTGCCAGAAAAAAACAGAAGTCTTCCTTGAATCATGATAATATTTATTATAGTCAACTGATGACACCGGCTATATTACAGTGGTGAAGTAAATTACCAATCCTTGTGAAATATTGCATTAACCATGTACGTTGTATACTTTACCAGCAACAAAGCACCCCAGACAATATTTTCTATACTGAGCTTGAAAGATGGTGCTCCTTAGGTTTCTATTCTATTCACATTTGTGTCTCAGGAAGTTTCTCCTGTGTGATATCTGAGGATTCACTTGTCTAACATATTTCTAATCCCTTATCTAGTATCAGTTTCCCTTGTAGCAAAAAAAAAAAAAAAAACGCTTTTTCTAGGTCATTTTTTAACAAGCCAGTTTTGCAAGTTATGGCTATTTTGTGAACACCTGAAACTATGGCTATTGCTGCTGTTTAAAAGTGAGGTATCTGGACCTTAAATTAGAAGCTATGACGTTCATAAACTTTCATCACCTTAACAATTATGAAAAGAAGTTTCAGTGCCTTTGTATACAACTCTTAGGTTTTTCAGTTGTCTTATTTTGAGTTGTGCTTTTTTTAAAGAGGTTGTTGTGGTTGATCGGCTGAGTGCATAACCACAAGTTAAATCTCATCTACGGTCAAGTTGCAGTTCTGCGGAAACACAACAATGTGACAACAGTCTGGTCTGGTCTCTTGGCAAGGACTTCCCAATATTTTCGGTACAAATGTCAGCTATGGCCTGCAGTGGGGGTTGGGTTGGGTGGGGGGTGTAGAGTGGGGTTGGGGTGTGGGGGGGTAGGGGGATTGGCTCCTCATGTTTACTCCACGTCCCTTGTCTGCTGTGTCAGCCCTGTTGAAGTTGTCAGTAGACACAGCACACGCGACCTGCCAAAGAGGAAGAGAGAGAAAGGGAGAGAGAGACAGAGAGAGAGAGAGAGAGCGATCCATTAAGGAGGGCACTCTGTGTTCTATCTGTGTGCCAAACGCAGCCGTCCACACCCGTGTTCTAGTGAACACAAAGCCATAAAGAATAGAATGCTGCTGCTGGAAGTAGAACGTTCACTTAAAGGGGCAACGCTGTTTTGTTTGTTTGTTTGTTTTGTTTTGTTTTTTGTTGTTTTTTTTTTACTTGAGAGCTTCTGCCAATCACCTTTGCTGTTTATGGTCACTAGAGTAGAAGTGCTTTTATTTACTAGGACACATAGACACAAATAAAAACATCAATAACACCACATTGTTGGCAAGGCCAATCAGAGGTTTTTTTTTTAAACAAAACTGCATTCTTTTCCTACTTTTAGTTATTGTTTTTTAGTCTTTTCGCAAATAGGCAAACAATGCCTGTGACATGGCAGTGGCAAATGAAAACATGAAGTCACATGATGAAGAGCAAGGATAAGAGAGCTGACGGGCTAAAACATGGACGCCTGCTCACACTGCCACTGCTGCTGCCGTGCCTGCTCTACTTCTGCTGCTTCTTGACGATGGCCAGGTACTCCTCCACGTCCTCAGGGGAGCCCACCACGAAGGGAACCCGCTGGTGGAGGGACTCGGGCTGGACGTCCAGCACCCTCTGGGTCCCTGTGGTGGCCATCCCTCCAGCCTGCTCCATGATGAAGGATATGGGGTTGCACTCGTACAGCAGCCTCAGCTGAATGGAGGGATAGACAGATGAGAGAGAGAGAGAGAGAGAGAGAGAGAAAGAGAGACAGCAAGTGAGAGATACAGACAGACAAAGAAAAAGAGAGGGAGACAGACAGACAGACAGACAGAGCAAAAGAGAGATACAGACAGACAAAGAAAAAGAGAGGCAGACATAGAAATAGATATATATATAGAGAGAGAGAGAGTGAGTCTCAGCTGTGGGGAAGAGAACACAGAGATGTGAGGTGTTACTGGAAAAAGAGGGCTGTAAAATTAGTAGCATATTCTGCTACCCACACAGTATCGGCCTTCTGGTGCAGAGGAGATAAAGCAGCGGTATAGATAAGGTGTGAAGTGTACTGCCAAGAACAGAGTTAACACTGCTGCCAGAGCGCTACATGTGGGTTTTTTATTGTACAGTCATGTGGCCTATGTCTCAATACCTATGGCTGCTTCATCACTGATTTTCTATCAGGCTGTGAACAACATTATGGACAACCAATTAGAAAAACATGTCTTTTAAAAGAAGCTGCATGTTATGATGTGGTGTGTGTGTAGGTCATAACTATGAAAAACAAATTCTGTAGGTTTGTTTGTTTGACATACCATGAAGCAAAAATCTTTAGCCAACTGTTACAACAATATCACTTAGATAAGTTTCTGGTAACATGAGGTTGTTGTTGTTTTTGTTGTTGTTGTTGTTCTTTGAGACTGTATTGCATCATACTGTCCACTGATAAGCAGTGTTGGGGCAACAAGGCCAAACCCAGGAACAAACAGACCGATGCAGATAGCCATTTACATACTTGCTGTCCATTACCTGGTTCATTTGCAGTCAGATATATAACTACAGCGTTCCTTTAGGAAATCAAGCATGATTCTGTAGTATTCTCTGTTATTTCAAAGTGTGACATCAACAGACATTTTTGTTGTTATTTATTAAAATGTTTTAGTATAAAGAAAATACACTTATAGACTAACTTAATGAATTTAACTTTTAAATGGGACTTTGTTGTAAACAATTCCATGTTCCATGGAAAATAATGTGATGTTTAAATTGGCAGTAACTCAATGTCATCATAAGCACTGTGTGTAAAAGTTGAGCGACTGTGTTGATCCAGTGTTTAACCCAAAGTCTGTCTTCTGATTAACTCATTCTTTCTGCAGGTCATTGTATCCACATTGTATCCAGATGTATATATAATTTTGGTTTTGTCATTTGCATTGTAATATTCATAGTGCAGTTTTGAATATTCACACACACACACACACACACACACACACACACACACACACACACACACACACACACACACACACACACACCATGACGGACTCCAGGCTTTTAGAAGCACATTTCTGCTGAGTTGGTTGGTCCTGTTTGGTTGCCAGGTAACTGACTGCATTGGGCAATGCTTCCCCTTGGTTACTAATGTTGGTCATGCTTGTACATGATGATGACGATATTACCGCTTTGTCAGAACTTAAAATGAAGAACTCTGAGCCTGACTAAAGCATCATGTCATAACGCTCGCCTTCCTTACTATAACTTGCTTATGAAGTCATGGAACAAGGAAACCGCAAGCAAACGATGCCCCAGTCATGGGCACTCAAAATGTCCTGTCATGTGCGACTGCATGGTGTAAGCATTTCCACTGAGACCACTCATGCATTGGAGCCATACGTCATTATGATAATGATGATGATGATGATGATGATGATGATGATGATGATGATGATGACCTTGAGATTCTCTCAAGTGAATATGTTGATATACTTTATTGACCTTCAAAAGACCGAAATTGCTTTTGCGTCCCTGGGTGGCTCATTTAAGGCATACATATCCACATAACCACAAGACATATGACATCTAATGATGATCACGCTACAGACAAACGGATACACAAATATTGTGTAAAGTCCCCTAAACTGTCCCCAAACAACAATTCAAGACCCAAGTCCCAAACACACAAATACACAACACTGCACAGAAAGTGGACAGGTACAATTTACACAATGTTTCACACACCCTTCATTCAACACATATTCAATAACCCTGGCTTAAAATTGCAATTGCACTGGACCTACATCCTAATTGGACCTAATTGGATCCTAATTGGCTCTAGCTAATTGGCGATGTGCAGAAATCTCAGCCTTACCTTCCCTTTTGGACTCTTCTCGTTAGCGGGGTACATGAAGATGCCTCCGTAGCAGATAGTGCGGTGGATGTCTGACACCATAGAGCCCACATACCTGGCCCCATACGGAGAGCTGCCATCCTTATAAAACATCACATTACATTACATTATATTCTTTACATTACATTACATTACAGCACAGCAATGGGCTTGTTTGAAATGACTGGCTGGATGATAGTGCGGTGGATGTCTGACACCATAGAGCCCACATACCTGGCCCCATACGGAGAGCTGCCATCCTGTGTGGGGCACAGGTGTGCTTATGAGACATCACATTACATTACATTACATTACATTACATCACGGCAATGGGCTTGTTTGAAATGACCGACTGGATGAGTGGCTGGCTCACAGCAATTCTGGACTTGAAATAGTGACATTTTTGGATAATCACACTGTACCACACTGTACCCACCCATGTGGTACGATGACGTTCGGACAATATTGTCCACAAATGTCACTATTTAATGTCCAGAATGCATTGCTTTAAGCCAGCCACTCAGCCAGCCAGTCATTTCAAACAAGCCTAATGTTACCATCCCACTTATATAATGCATGGATTCAGAATTGATTTATGGATATGTGTCATGTTTTACTCTGTGATGGCAAACAATTCAGGCAGACATACAGTGTAGCAAATTTAGCATAATTAGTAGCATAGGGTTTAGGCTCAGCTAATCCCACACCTCAGACAAGGGTTTAGGCACCCTGGTTTGAGCAATGTAAACATTGACTTGTGACTTGTGTCTCAGACACGTCTGGATCGCCTGTATTTACATACAGAATACAATCTTGCAATAAAGACTTCAGCCTCCGTTACATGGTTTCAGCAGGCCAAAGTCATTAGTTAGTGTGACCTTTCAGACACATCTTGACCCAAGGTGTCCAATTGTGATTAGGAGTACTGTTATGTTGTACACCATTTCAAGTAATTAAACTTTTGATTTAGTCTCTCTCCCCCCCCCCCCCCCCGCCCCAAACAAATGTCAATTTTGCCAACTGCTACTGAGGGTCTTACTAATTATTAACCTTTGCTTGTGGAAACAATTTTTATACAAAAAAGTTGTTGCCTTTATATTGTGTGTAATGTGTAGCCTGTATGTTCTGGTTGTAGCCTAACAATGAGCCTAATAGAGAAATAGTTCTATAGTCACAAGTGTGCAGCCATGGTAACAATGCTAAAACGGCTAAAACAATGCTGCCTTAGACATTTTTACGCAACACTGTAATTCCCTTCACTTCAACCCTTAGCCGTAAAAGAAACCACAGAAAAACGGTTTAGGGCTCATAGTAAGCTCTGTGAAACCATGAGGAGAGCAAAGGTCAAAGTCGTCTACAATCCAGTGTGGCCTTTCAGTTTTATTTCCTCTTTAAGTACATTTAATTTACAGTACATGCTGTCTACAGGAGCATAGGGGCAATACTGTGTTGCGTTAACCCTAAACACAGAGCGGTAAAAGGTATCAACAGGCTAAGGGGAGAGATAAGCCTCTGCACTGCTCCAGGAAAGGCAAACAACTCTGGTATCAAGGTTCAAACAAAGAGGGGGAAAAAAAACAGACTCGACTCAAACTGAAATTCAACATAACATTCAACTTGATCACGAAGGAAAAGGATTGTATATATTCAGGTGTGTTTGTGCTGTGTGTGGCAGTAGATAAGCTGGAGTGTGTGGAGTGTGTGGAGCACACTCATCTGTGAGGGATTTGTGAAAAGCAGACTGGCAGGAACACAGGATGGAGCTGGTCATGTGCTGCTTAGTCACCGAAGACAATGTCATGTGGTCCTCCAGCATTTCTGTGTGTGTGTGTGTGTGTGTGTGTGTGTGTGTGTGTGTGTGTGTGTGTGTGTGTGTGTGTGTGTGTGTGAAAGAGAGAGGGATAGAGTGTGTGTGTGTGTGTGTGTGTCTGTGTGTGTGTGTCTGTGTGTGTGTGTGGAAGAGAGAGAGAGAGAGAGAGAGAGACAGAAAGAGAGACAGAGA